>CABFVZ010007193.1:0-12214 GCA_902151445.1 Timema monikensis | reverse complement strand
TTACATAAAACAGGAAGGTACATCACTACCAGGGTAAAGGAGTACATTAGAGACACCCCAAATATGAGCCAGGGGTCAACTATATCAGCCGTTTCCTGAACACTAGCCACTATATCCCATTTAATTATTTGGAGACCATTGCAAACATTTCTAGCTACAAGAAACGAGTTATTAACGAGACCATCGAGATAATTAATAATCCTTTAAATATGAATANAGGAGGCTGGTTTAATCTTAGCAATAGCTGGACCCAACTAATTAAAACTGAAAAAAAAAATCCTTTATTAGGGAGGCATACGCCTTAAGGCAAACTCTAGTGCTCCTAAAAGAGAAGGGAGAGAACTGATTTAATCATGTACTGACGCTATAGGTTAAACAATTATTTTAACCTACATTTAAGGGATGGGTTGTCGCTTTGCGCGAAGGTTTAGAGGAATCAAAAAGGGCATGAAACATGAATGAATAATGATGATGATGATAATAATAATAATAATAATGATAATAATCGACTTTAATTATGGGAGCCTACGAGATTTATAGAAATAGATGTTGCTGTCGCACTACTTTATTAGTGGCTGGGATCCTCTGTAATATACAAATTTACCATCCAAACATGGCTTTTGGACGTCAATGAGTCCCTCTGAGTCAATCACATACTCTCCAATTCTATAGATAAGAGGATTAGTGAATCCGGGAAGCCTATCGTAAAAAGACTGTGCGAGCTACCATAAATGTCCCCTTTTACTCGGTATATCTAGGCCTCAATATAATATTATTAGAGATGTACCAGGGTGCGTTCTCCATGATCCCCAG
Source organism: Timema monikensis (assembly GCA_902151445.1). Lineage (NCBI taxonomy): Eukaryota > Metazoa > Arthropoda > Insecta > Phasmatodea > Timematidae > Timema > Timema monikensis. The sequence goes on along the minus strand of CABFVZ010007193.1, from coordinate 11,401 downwards.
ACACCAGTTTTGTAATATCTGCATTTTGCCTATATGATTGTCTGCTAGGAAGTTCTACACAAGACACGCATAATTAAAGAGTAGTTTGAGTAGTTGCTTGTACAGCGTCAAACCGTTATTCATGGTCAAGGCACTACACCTGTTCAACAATGTATCTTGAATAAGAAGCCTCTGTCTCACCGTGATTAGTCATATGTAGTATTTGCCAGGTCAGTCTAGTGTCCAACGCAATCCCGAGGTACTTAATACTATCCACCCAGCTAATATAGTCTTCAAGCAACTGGAATAGGGCTGGCCTGTTATACTGAACATTTTATTGGATGTACGTTGATACTCGTACGTTTGCTGGTTAGCCACACCTATGATGGACTAAAGACGTGTAACTTGAGATACCTTGAGACATGTAGTCCTCTCCAATACTCCGCTATAGGAGCCGTGTAGTTTGTGTATAGTGCCAGAATGGGGCTTTGGTATTTTGGAACGTTGTTCACATACAAAATAAAGAGCGTGGGGTCCACTAGGAATCCCTGAAGCATTTCATCCCAGATACAATTGACTTGGGATATGGTTCTCCCAAAGGTTGTGGAGAAGATTAGGTTGAATAGTTAGGTTTGGATAATTCAAGCTAGGTAGAAAAGAAACCCCAGGGAAGGGAGTTTTTAAGGGAATCTTTATCCCAAATACGAACGAAGGATTTTAGTAGGTCTTGAAAAGCTACATGAAAGAGAGATCTATCGGTCCAGTGTGAAGGAAGGCAAACAATTATGCACACCACACTCTCGTGCAAGGTCCAGTAATTCAACATCCCTTGAATAAGAATAAGGCCCATCAAATACAATAACTGTATGGTCATCTTGTGTTGGCTTGACCTATCTCATAAAATGATAAACACACTGTGTGAACAGCACGATCTGAATCCTACCCAACTTATAACCTGCGGCAAATGTGCTGGAAGAGGTGCCATCTAATAACTCTAGTCTCATGACCATTATTGGGTGCACAAAAAGAGGAGAGACAAAATGACCAGCCACAGTCATACAAGATACAACAGTAACTAGGGATCTTCTTTCCGCGGATGATAACACCCCAAAATGTATTTTCCCTGTGAGACAGTGAGAGAAATCACTTTGTAATTTTTATGTTGAACAACGAACAAATTTGTCTTGTTGCAATTGTACACAGATCAGGAGAATTATCTATCTCTTTTATAATTGGATAATGTAACCACATTTCACTTTCATCCAGTTTGTCCTTATTTTTCAGAAAAGGAGTGGGGAGACTTATTCTTGATTATCAATTGAAATACTATCCTCTTTATATCTTTAATAGTTATAGTAATTAAGTGAAATAACTGTGTTACCATTACTATGCCATACAAGACAGGTAGTTCTTCACTTTCTTCAGGAAAGACATGTTTACTCACAAACGTTGAATTAACTAATAATAATATCATCTTCACTTCTGGCATTGACGTTTAAGGTTGATTTAGGAACGTTCAATGTTTTTGATGTCTTCAATCATTCCTTTGCTTATCCCCAACAGCTAATATTATGTTCTCTTTTTTTTCACTTGCGCTAAAGTAATTTCATTTCTTTGGTGACGTCTTAAAATCTATAATGAATACATTTATGTTATTATTATTTCAAATAGCCCACAATGTGATATTACGACCATATTTGGTGTGCGATATTAGGAACATTGAGGGAAAACAATATGATAGCATGGTGAGCGTCAACAATTAATACTGCTAATTATTATTCAGATTATTTTGATTTAAATACAGGTACTTAGTAAAATGTTTCATATACTTTTATCTTTAGTGGTTAAGTGATTTCTTAAATCAGATATTTTTTCAGTATTACCAATTTAATAATTAATCTTATAATGCCAACATTATAGCCTTTGCCCTTCTATTAATACACTCAAGGATCAACTAAACTCAGGGAGGCTAATCCATCATTAACGGGAAATTCCATTTGTTGCTACGATACCTTACCAGAAAGTTTAGTGAGATGTATTAGGCACATATAACGTGAGATTAGGCACAGTTCTCTTAGTTAAATAATTAGTACCGATAGTTATAGTGCATTTTCACCATATACCTACTTACAATATAAAGCAGAACCTATTCAAAAGTTTGTTGTGGTCACTGCAATTTATACAAATTTGTCTTTCTCCTTGCTTTGTATTTTTCTGTAAATATTTTGCTAAATCATTACACAGCAACGTATATGTGATTTAACATTAAACATTGTTATATCTTAAATTAATATGAAATTATGTAATAATTATATTTATTAGAACTAGGGCTCGGTTTTTTTTAAAGGGAACTCACAGGTTTGCTAAGGGAGTTCAATTCTCATCACACTCTCTGATTTCGGGTCTGTAAAACACGTTGATGCTTTATTTATTCTTAGATAAAGCTTGAGTTGAATAAGCAACGCTAGCGCTATTACAATATCTATTGATTTAGTTTAGTTTACATTGTGAAATATACCGGGGTAAGCTTGTGCAGTAAGTATTTTACTTGTACTTCGCTCTGTCAGGTATACCACCACTCATAGAGCGTGGATAAATCTATTGAATTAGTTGTGTTTTAGTAAATGTTGAGAAAATATCTCGAAATATCGTGTTTTATCATCTAGTGGTATTTATGGAACATAATTTTCACTGTAAGAAATTAAGGTGAGCCATTTTTACAGTCCAATATTAAAATTATGGTAATATATCGAGGTATTTCCTTAAAACTTTAGAGAATGCCAAACATAGTGTGTATTAAAATAATGCTGCTGTTGACCTCTACTGGAACCTGAAACGGGATAGTTAGTTCCGTCTTGTTGGCGTATGCCGCGTCATCTATATTTTACAGTATTACAGTGTTCACTTGGCATAAAAAGTTTGTTCAATTCTTAATCAACATGAAATGTAAATGTTTTAGTATTTATGTTGTTGAAATTCTTGGCTACTCAAATTTACAATAATTATTTTCAAAAGAACGGATCTTCCCGATTTCAGTTTTGAAGTTTACCTAACCGACGTGGATATCGGGCCTTGATAGTATAAGGCCTACTGTTATCAACGGAAATGTTTATTATTCTATTCTCAAAAAGTTTCCGCTGTGAGTGACACTCTTGGTCAATTAATTATTCACAAGATTTACTAATTTTTTGGTGCGTGTGAGTAGATGTGACAGTCTTGTAATACATTTTATAACTGATTGACGGGAAATCTTAACCAACTATAATTTAAATTTGTACTGTTATTTATATACTTACATTTGATTTTTGGGACTGATATTGGCTGACATGGGTGGGCAAAAATTTCAGTACGATGAAAGTGGTGGTACATTCTTCTACTTTCTTCTATCTTTTCTAGCATTGTTGTTAATTCCTGCTACTTACTATTGGTGGCCTCGTAAACGTAAGCAAGATCCCAAACATTTCGAGAAAGAATGTCAATGTGATAGTTGCATAAGAAAAAAACAAATTTTACTTGCTCATGAACCATGGAAAGAAACTAAACATGTCCTACAAAAGGTACTAATTATATCTGGCTGGATTATGCTAATGCTATTAGCATACAAAGTGTCACAGTTTGATTACGAGTACGCAAATTTTGATCCTTATGAAATTCTCTCTGTGTCATTAGATTCTTCCCAAGCCGAAATTAAAAAAGCATATAGAAAGTTATCACTTATTTACCATCCAGACAAAGAAACTGGGGACGAGAAAACTTTTATGAAACTAACTAAAGCCTACCAAGCCTTGACAGATGATGAAGCCCGTCGTAACTGGGAAAGATATGGTAACCCTGATGGGCCTGGTGCCATGAGCTTTGGGATTGCCCTGCCGTCATGGATTGTTGAGAAAGAGAACTCGGTTTGGGTTTTAGGACTGTATGCTTTAGTTTTCATGGTGGCGTTGCCCACTACTGTTGGTATGTGGTGGTATAAGTCAATAAGATATTCTGGAGATAAAGTCTTATTAGATACAACACAAATGTATTATTATTTTTTCCATAAAACACCTTGTTCTATGGCTGTCAAACGAGTAATAATGATTCTCGCAGCATCAAGAGAGTTTGAGAAAAAACACAACAGTGAAATTGTTGAAAGGCCTTCTGACAGTGAAGAAGTGCCTCATTTGATCAAGCAAATTCCCAACCTTAATGAGAAGAACCGAGAAGCACCGCTTTGTTACTTGTATTCTATTAAAGCACGGGCACTTATTCATGCCCATCTTAACCATGTGCCGTTAAATCCAGAGACTCTAGAAAAAGATGGACAGTACATAATTAAAAAGTGTCCGTATCTTATTCAGGAAATGGTGAACTGTGTCTCGCAACTAATTATGCTAGCTTATGCCCACAGAATACCAAGACTACCAAATATAGAGACTATAGAGAATTGTATGAAGCTGTGTCCGATGATTGTACAAGCCATGTGGGAGTTCAAGAACCCCTTGCAACAATTGCCGCACGTAAACGATGATAACATAAAATATTTCTCTTCAAAGAAACGTCGTGTAAAAAGTATCCAGCAGTTTGCTGCCCTAAAGTCTGAGGAAAAACGTTCCATTTTACGTTCATTGCCTGATGATAAATTTGAAGATGTCATCAAAGTTCTCTCAAAGATGCCATTAATAGAGTTTAACGTTGTATCTGAAGTTATTGATGATGAAAATCCAACAGTGTACACAGCAGGTGCGATAGTGACAGTGACAGTAACATTAATTCGTAAGAACATGAGTGAGTTGTTTGAAGTAGACAATGAAGAGAATATAGATGTAAATTCTATGGAGGGAGAGGGAGAGCAATTGGAGGAAGAGGAGGGAAATACTAAAAAAGAAGAACAAGTAAAGAAACCTGTTTGGCAGAAACAGGCAAAAAAAGGGAAGAAAAGCAGCAAGAAGCCGTCAAAAGGCCAGAAACAAACTGTGAAAGCCCGGAAGAGTGAAGAAAGATCCACGCAGGCAGAAGCAAAGGAAAAGGAAATCACAAAGAAACCGTCTGTAGATGCGGGTGAGGAAAGTGACATTTCTGAAGATGACGGGGACAACTCTGACTATGACGGGCTGGATGACAAGCCTGACCAGAGTGACAACAAAGGCTCTTCTCTTGAAGATGATGATACAGAGTGGGAGAAGTTTCAGTCAGCACGTTTGTCAAAACGAGAGAAAGTTCTCGAAGGCCTTAGTAAACTGTCTCATAGTGTCCACTGCCCTTACTTCCCAGAGGACAAGCAAGAGTACTGGTGGGTATATGTAAGTGACCGCAAGAGTCGCACTTTGTTAACACCTCCATACCATGTGACTGCGTTGGTGGACAAGGAGGAGGTCCAGCTCAAGTTCACAGCTCCGCGCTGGCCAGGAGTCTACACATTCACTGTCTGTCTGCGTTCAGATTCTTATTTGGGGTTTGACCAGACCCATGACATCAAGCTGGACGTGAAGAAGGCCCCAGAGGTACCAACAGAACACCCGCAGTGGGATATGCTGGATGATGAAGAGGAGGAGAACCATGGAGCTGAGAGTGATGTCTCAGAGTTCACCACGGATGAAGATGTAGAGGACGATGAGTGATTTGCGCCAACTCACCACTTTTGAATAGGTCTTAATATCTCAATAAATGGCTCTTTTTGATATATTTTTTCAAAAATAACACTTAAAAAGGTTTTTTATGTAAATTGTAAATTTTGGTGTCAAAATTAAAAATTGTCAATCATAGGATCTAGATGTTGTGTAAATGTGTGCTTTGTGCATCTTTACCTTTCTCAATAAATTCACAAATTCTGGTTACAAGCTTATAAATTCATGTTAATTCCAAAGTGTGGATGGAGGGGAAGCGAATAAAGGTAAGTGTTTTAGTAGTTATTGTATCAACACTTTTTTTTTGTCAAAAACAAATATTTATCCAGTAGAAACAAAAGAGTTTAATTTTCTTCACTTGGTGATATTAACAGTGTTGTTGATTATTTGTTGAGAGTGTCCTAGAATTTGATAACTTTTCTCTTCACTTAAAAAGTTTGTCATCAAATGCTGTTATGCTCATGACAGATATTCAACAATTGTTGATATTACCACATGAAGAAGAAATAATGTATTTACTTTGGCAAAAAAAAAATGCGATTAAAAACTGCAAAAACATTGCACTCCTACCTTAAGGTGCATTTCAGCAGATAATCATTTCACATTTACCAATACCTGTAATTTTTTCTAAAAGCTAATTTTAATTGGATTGTAACATTTAGCACCGCGTCTTACTACCCGTTCGGACTATACGCTAATTGGATTGTAAAAACAGACAAAGTACAATAGCTTACAATAAATTCTGTTACTGTTTATAAAATGAAGTTCATTTGATCCTTTAAAATAAGATATTGCTTAGACCAGAATATTGTCCAGTATTATCTTTAATAATTTGAAGTAATAATAGTTTGAAGTTTACATCCTCTTATAGTTTACAACACTATTCTAAATAGAAATAAGGGATTAAATAATTAAGCTATTATATTTGTAAATTACAGCTATAGCCGCATCTAAATATCAGATTCTTGACCTTTTGCTTTATATGCCAATGCTCTAACCACTGAGCTATCCAGGAATCGTCCCATGCCCATTATTCCAAATAACTAAGAAGTATGCCACTTTCTCTTATTCTATCACACATTCATTATTTCAAAATAGTTAAAGAATGAAATACTGGTAACGGTAATAAATTTAGAAAAATCACGTAAATTTTTGTAAACACAACATAAGTAAGTTGTATTAGTCATAAGTTAATATTGTAGTGATCCCAAATAGTACTTATTTTTCTAAAAAAAATCACTAGCAAGCTGATAGCTTTTAATTTAATTTTATAATATTTCATTCTATAAGGGTTATGACTAGGCTCAAATACAATCATTTTTAATGAAAGAAGATGAAATAAAAATATGCCTATTTGATAAATATCTCTTGCTTCATCCTCCTTAATGTGTCCTCCGCCTCTTTCCATGTGGGACCTCTTTCTTCATCTTCTGATATTTATTCCTGCTCCTCTGTTTCACTCTCATCCCTTTCCTCTTCCAGGTTGAACATATTATCACTAGTTCCTTTTCTTCCTCTCCTGTCTTCAACGTTCTTCCTTCTTCATCTATCATTCTAACGTTTTGTCTTTTCTCTGTCTTCCTGTTTCTTACCTGGCTATATAGCATCTTACTTCCTTCCATGTCCCGTTCCAACATTTTTCATTTTTGCATTCAATCCTTCCTGGCTTCCTGTACAACTTGCTTCACTCTTTTCTTCTTCTCCCTATATTCTTCCTATGTTTCCTCATTCTTATTCTTAAAACTCCTTCTGAATGCTTTATTATTCTCCTCCATTGCTTAACACTGTCATTCTACTAAGGTGTCTACTTGCACTTCCTCTTATTACTTGTCCTCCCACATACCTCCTCTGCAGTTGCCACCAGACTGTTCTTAAAACTTTCTCATTCTTCCTGCTTATACCAGCTGTTTGCCTCTTTAATCTTATTTGTTGCACATAACTCTGACAGACATTTATCCTCCTTGTTTCTCTTGACCCATCCTTCTTTCCCTAACACCACCTAAAACCCTACTCTTTTTTCCTACTTTTGTATTCAGATCCCACATTATTATCGGACACTTGTTTCTTATATGTCTTTCTAGGGCTTCCTCAAACTTATCTTTTTCTTCTGCTGGGCAGCCCACTTGTATCACATACATCTTTTTTCCTCTGTCATTAAGTGTCATCTTCATTATTCTATCATTCATCTCTACTACCCCGCCTGCAACCCTTCTCTCACTACGAAGCCTACTCTGTTTCTCCTCCCTTCATCATTCCCCATCCAAAGTAGGATGAAGCCATTCCTTATTTCTCTCATGCCACTCACTCTTCACTTAGTCTCGCTCAAACCCAGGACATCTACTCTAATCTCGTTCATCATATCTACAATCTCCTCCACTCTTCCAGTCAGTATTCCAATGTTCAGTCCATATTCTTAGCTGTTTGTCAACAATTTTTCCAATTTGGCATTTTACTTTGTTTTCTTGAGTATGCGTTTGTTTTGGCCATCGACTTACTAAACCGGTCGGGTCCTACACTTGAAATAGCGGGGCTGCCACTTATAGGTCCTCGAGTAGACCTTCTCTTGGTGGTAACCTTCTTTAACCGAGGCTATGGGTACTGATGATGACTTAGCTCATCATCACCACCCAGTTGAGAGCCAACTGGCCAGACCCTGTTCCAAGCTTGTTTGTTTTGGCCCTGACCAGTCTCTTGTCTGCACCAGACCTAGTTTTTGCTAGGGATCAACCCAACCTTCACCGGGTTACTCAGATCCTGGGGTACACCACTTGGCAGTGAGATCACGATTAGACAGGAGAAGTTAAGTGGACCTCACTAGGTAAGCTTCATGTATTGTCTTTCACTATCCCGTTAGTACCATTTCAGCAGATTAGATTTATTTTCACATTAAATATAAAATTTCTGTAGCTAAAAGTTAATTCAAAATATATCTTACAAAGTGACAGATTATGAAATCTTTAAGGTGAGATTGTTGGGAATGCGATAAAAAGTCAGTGTTTTCGCAGTTTTTATATTAACACATTTGTTTGGTTAAAATAAATCAAATATTGCTTTAGTACAAACATATAGTTAAATCTGTCAAGGTGTGTTGTGAAATTTCATGACCAACTTTTTTTTCTTCAGTTAAAAAGTTTGTCATCTAATGCTGCTATGATCATGACAGATATTCAACAACTGTTAATATCACCAATTGAAAAAAATTAAATTCTAGGTTTGTGTAGAAGCAATATATGATTTATTTTGGCAAAAACGTTTTGCTATCAAAATTGCAAAACTAATGACTTTTTTCTCGCATTCCCTATATCCCTCCCACCTTAATATAGGAAAATATATATTATAATAAATAAATCCTTTGAATCATATGTATTTGTACACTCCGAAGACCCCGATAGATATTGTTATTCGGTTCTGGATTGAAAATAATATTCATACAATTTAACATTTTTCTTCTTGTAGGTGACCTGGCGGTCCAGGAGTAAGGTGTCGGACTACTGTGCTGGAGGTCTGGTGTTCAATCCTAGGTCTCGGCACAGATATATCTGAATGCTAAACCCTTCCTTCACCTCTGACAAGAGGTGTATTAATCACAACTTATGAATGTGAGGAATGCCAGGCCTTCACCATGGTTCGGATCACACGTAAAACTGTAGGTCCTCCATTTCATCTCACAATCACCCTACCATTACACATAAACATAAGTGCGTATAACCCAGACGGGTAGTAAGACACGGTGTTAATAATAATAATAATAATATCTTTCTTTTTAGGTCATGCAACAGCTCAAGATACTTTAATGATTCTATATCTACACTAAAGGGATAGGGTTTGGATCTTAAGGAAATGCTTCAAGCTTCCATGGTTGGGTCAAATGTAAATCTCAAATTTAAAATGATCTCAAAAGTTACTTGAAGGGATATTCCCCACAAGATTCTGAGTTGCTGGAATTCAAAACTTGTTATTTACACATTGCCAATGGTGCTTACAAAACTGCACATGCTAACTCTTAAACAATTTTCCAAGAATATGTGCATATTATCAAACAAAAACATGATCATCTCTTTTCCCAAATAAGTTTTGTTCTATTAGATGTTTACAGAACTCAAAGGTGTTCGAGAGAGAGAGCAATGTCACCAACAACCCAAAGGTTGGTTTGATGTGATTTCTATACATCCAGAGCTGGGCATACACTCAGCCCTTTGGCTGGTTAGTGTTGCCAGCACTATCTGATAGAAATTCCATGTAGTTCAGAAAGTGTGATGATTCCCTATATCCTCCCACAATGAATTTATTTGAGTCAGGGTGAAAGGGCCAAAAACGTATGTACGTATATCTTTTCTTTTACATGTCACAATCGACATGGGACCAACGGCTTTACTTCCCTTTGGAAGGAAGTTTTGCTACAGATCTGTATCTCTAAAGAAAAATCCAGCCTCGGTTGGGTTTGAACCCATGAATATCAGGTTTTGAGGCAAATACTTTACCCCAAGACCTCTGAAGTCAACTAAAGCAATTTCATTACTGGCTTTTTTTTTCACTTTATGTTTATTCTTCTAATTTTCAAAAATTAAGGTGGGTGGAAGGAAAGGTTGCGTTAAGGGCGATGTTTATGCAGTTCTTATATTAAAACTTATTTTGGCCAAAATAAATGAGTATTTCTTTATACAAACATTGAGTTTAATTTTCCTCACATGATAATATATACGTTTGTTTGAATATCTCTTAAGAGCATAGTGACATAAGATGGCAAACTTTTAAAATGAAGAGAAAAAGTTTGCATTAAATTCAAGGACACCATTAACAGATATTTAACAATGGTTGAAATAACCACGTGAAGCAAACTAAACTTTATTTTTCTACTGGAAAGTTATTTGATTTATTCTTACCAAAAATGGTTTTAATATAAATACTGGCCTTAACTCGCCTTCCCTTGCATTCCACCTTAAGCAACTTTGTGAAGGTAGAACTTTTGACAGTAAAGTTTGGATTCGTGCTGTGAGTTTCACTTGAGTTGGAGAAATTTCTCACTAAATATCAGAGCAATCAATCCCTCAAGTAATGACTGGCTTTATAAGTTCTTTATAAATATTTTTTACAAAGAAATAGTATTTTAGGATATGCAATAGTCCACTAAAAAATCTTATTCGTGTCCATAGCAATACAGCCATTGAGCAAAGTTTTTCTTTAAATAAAGAATGTCTGGTTGAAAACCTACATGAGGACAGCCTTATTGCTCAACGCGTAATGTATGATGCAGTCACAGCAGTTGGAGAGCTTATAAATATGATAAATTCAAAGATGATGATTCATGCTGTGAGAATTGCATCAGGAATAAAGAATCTCTTAAAAAGAATAAAAGGATTGAAGTAGACTTAAACCTAAAAATATAAACGGCATCAGACGTAATAAGAAAACTGGAAATATAAAGGAGAATTGTTCTGCAGAAAGCAAAGTAAGAGGCAGTTCAAGTCTTAGAACATATAATGAAAAAATCGGAAAAGTTTTGTTACTGAATGTTTATTTTTGTCTCCATTCTAAAAAAGATTTTGCTTGTAGGTTTTATTATTTTAATGTTCAATCATGCAAGGTAACTGGAACTATCTTTATATCCAAGTAATTTTCTCTCCGCCAACACACACATTTGTGATGGGTCTAATCCACCGTTTATAGAATCCAAATCTTTATTATACTTTCGAATCTGAATCTTATAAAATATGCCAAGCTATGGTGTTTAACCTTTTCACTGTCAAACCCGTAAATATACGTTTTTGTGCAGGGCTCACTTTGTCAAACCCGTACATATACGTGGAGCATTAGAG
>CABFVZ010007192.1:0-12219 GCA_902151445.1 Timema monikensis | reverse complement strand
TAAGTTATCTTTTCAAAAGGGGAAATGAAATTATTAATTTTGAAAGTCAAGGTTTTTATTAAATATATTGTCTACTGTTTAAAAGTAATTCACGATTATTTGCTATTGTTCAAACTAGGTTTCATTTATTATTAAAGGATTTCAACGAAAAAGTGGAAATATTTACCAAACCGTAACATTACGATAATAATAAAAAATAAAAATAATCTTATTTCTCTTGTTAGGTGATGCTTTGTTAATTTGTAGAATCCACATATATTAATGGGTGAAAATTTCCATTTTTAATATTTAGGTAAAATGCGAGAAGAAGTATCACCTAGAACAACACAAAAAATACTGCAATTCATATGAAGAATTGCAGAAAGAAAACAGGATCAAAACCATTTTTTCATAAAGTCAAAGTAGTGATATTGGCGTATGGCAACACTACGTCACACCGCTAGATAGTATTGTGATTTCAATTAACCTACTTTCCTCTGATTGGCTGCTATAAATAGCCTCCTTCCCCCACTCCCTGACCTACTTTCCACATCCCCACCCCACCCCCTGACCGCATTTCCCTCCTCCCGCCCCCTTCCAACTACCCTACAGCCCCCTCGACTACCAACTCCGGACATGTTGGTTCTTGATTATTAATGATTGTTAATTAATTATTGCTAATTAATTTTTGGGTAGGATTGAGGTGTTGGAGTTTTTATTCATTGATTAAGGCGTTGTAGTTTATTTGGCGGGAGCATGAGGCCACGGCCCGAACCTCGCGCTATGGCTGTCGGGGGTAGAATGAACATGGTTTCCTCCGTCACAAGGCTCTGTCGGACTGTCCAACACGCCCCTCCACCCTACAGCCCCTCTCCCATCTCACCCCTACCATCCCCTCTCCTATCAACCCCGGACATGTTGGTTCTTGATGATTAATGATTGTTAATTGATTTTTGATAATTAATTTGTTATTGGCTAGGATAGAGGTGTTGGAGTTTTTATTCATTGATTAGGGCGTATTAGTTTATTTAGATCCTCACTCTACGGCTGTCTTATGTAGCATGAACATTGGTTCTTCCACCACCATGGACTGTCCCGGAACTAACCTCGCGCCATGGCTGTCGGGGGTAGAGTGTGATAAATGGTTCCCCCTGCTTTAAGACCCCCCTCCTGTCGCAACCCTGGCGCCAGTATGTCGGCCCGACAAGACGAGTTAGAACAAGAATAGATATTGAGGTCATTGCCTCTGGCAACGGGTTTTCCCTGGTGCCAGTATGTCGGCCCAACAAGACAAGTTGATACAAGAATAGATATTGAGGTCATTGACTAGAGCAACGGGTTTTCCCTGGCGGCTCACGAGACAAGAATAGATCGTGAACTAGGTCAGTGTGTCGCAACCCAATTGGGTTTTCCCTGGCGCAAGTATGTCAGCCTGACAAGACGAGTTTAGACAAGATTAGATATCGAGGTCATTGACCCTGGCAACGGTTTTTCCCTGGCACCAGGTTGCTGGGCAGACAAGACAAGTTGGGACAAGAATAGATCGTGACCCTGTTCTTCTTGCACCATGTGAAGTCAAATGAGGGAGGGAGGTGGTGGCTATAAAGAGGGGCGCCCTCTTGGTTGTCTCTTTATAAGCGTTCGTAGAACGGGTCAAGATGGACAAGTTACAGACGCTGGTAAATATTGTCGACGCCGTGCAGAACGTAAAATTGTGTGATCTAACCGTAGATCAAAAGTACTCGGTGGGTAAATTAAAAGCTGTCAATACAATAGTTCGGGAGACGCCTAATAGCCTATCTAGACGGCGAGTTTTGTGTATTTCTACCCTGTCGTTTTGGTACTCTTACAGATGAAGACGTATGTGAGTTAAATAAAGAAAAACTGGTATTTACCTGCGCCGGAGTAAAACCCGGTTCACCTACCATTGTGAACATTGAACGCTTCAAAGCAACGGTGCAGTTAACAACGGGCAGCGGTGCTGTTAGTACAGAACGTTTAGCTCTCAGAGACGTTCACTATGCTTAGAACAGGCTATATTAATTTAATGGTTGTTGGTCATAAGTATTGAGGGGCGTGCCTATATGACGGGGGAGAATGTTCACAGTGTGGTGGTGAGTGATAGACAGGTAATTTACAAAATAGAGGAGCGAGACTATATCGAGTTTTGCGACTCGACCTGTCACACGATATTAGCGATGGAAGTACTACCCTATGAGAGAATCGAAGTGACATACATGTGTGATATGACGTCCGCCGTTTAAAATTTCCGCAAAGGGGATGTTGTGGCAGTGTTTCCATGCCCTCCATCACCAACCTTCCACCACCCGCCGCCTGCGTCCTTCACAACGCCGCCGTAGCCGCCCCCAGAGTCACCCGAGTACTCGCCACCAGAGTCGCCCGAGCACCCGCCGCCAGAGTCGTCTACCTACCAGGCATCAGTGTCACCAGAGTACCCGCAACCAGAGTCGCCTACGTGCCCACCACCACAGGAGGTAAAGTCCGAAGAACCCCAAATCTCGAGGATTTAACAATGTACAAAAATTATTCAAATGTTAAAATTATAGGTGAAACGCCCAACGACTACATACTTGGTCTGAGCCATTTCGGGGACGTTTTCCTTCCAAAGTCAATCTATTATTTGGATTGTAAGCGATTTAAATCTAAAGCACGCTGTATGATATATCTCGGAGGACAAAGTGAGATGTTTAATGGTGAATTAATAATCTAGACGTGCTCAGGTGTTTGTAGCACTCTGCCGGTGACATTTTGAAAAAGGTGAGAGGAGGGAATTCAGTTTGTGAGTAGAGAAAGAGTGTTTATTTTTCTGCATCTCCAATTGACATTATGTCGTTTAAATTCTGTGGATTCTACGCAAAGCATTCAAATCTTATTCGGCACAAACATCAAACACCTCCAAATGCTGATCACAAGGATGCCAGTTGGGACTAGGAGGTATTGTGCAGTGCGTTAGACCTGAGGAATACAACCGTGTCAAGTGCTTAAACGAAATTGTGAATAACAAAAGTTATAACATTGTGCTAGCGGAAGAGAACCGAATGTTATTGTGCTTGAGTTTGATAGAAGAGTAAGATTGCAAGATAAAAAAATTGTGGAGTCATTGTCAATATACGTTTTAGCCCCTCTCAGAGTGCCCTTTTGGAGGTGGCTCCTACTCATTTTCTAGATGGTAGATGTATTTTATATGTATTGGTCAAAAGATTTAAATCATATTGCTGCTTGTTGTTGTTATGTATGTTTTAAATTAAACATTTGCTGATGGTCAATAAAAAAACTGCCAATTAAATGTTATTTTTAACCCCCTTAAATAAGTCGGTTGGAGAATCAAAGACATTGCACCATGGATAGAGACTAGCCCAGTACCAAGAACATCTTTTGTACTCACCCTATTCGACCGACAAGCTGGGGTCTCGTATGTTGACAGAAATCGCGACACGGAACGACCTTGTGCTGGTTCACTACAAAAACTATGTCTGAAAGGTCGGCGTTTGGTTCAATTTGTTTCACCTGACTAAAGCAATCAGTGTAAAGAGCGCATGCGCGTTATGGTGAATTTAAGTGGATCTCTAGTTCCTCGTGTGCCCGACGTCACCCTCACCCCCATGGTTCTGTGTCTCAACGGCGTTGTGCGCAGGCGCAGCAGAAAACGTCGGCGAAGTAATTGGATATTTTTGACTACTTCATTACATCATCTCTTCCATCCCTCCTTCCCCCCACTAATCCGAACCGAATATAAGCGAGTGCCCAACAATGAAAGGCACTCTTTGCCATGTAGGTCTCTTGGACTGATTAAAATGTAGGTTATTGTAAAAGATGGGAATTGAACTTAGACTATGTTTGGCTACGATTCAGGTCAGGGTTCAATTATAGTCAAGATGTAACCAATCTTTTTGGGATCAATTAGATGTTAGCTTATTTTTGGAACATACATATATTTACAGCTATTAATGTTAGTAGTCGGATGGATATAATCTATTGTTATTATGTTACCAATCTTTTGGTATCAATTAGGTGTTAGTTTATTTTTGGAACTTACATATATTTATCGCTGTTAGTGTTAGTTGCCAGATGGTTTTAATCTATTGTTATAGCGTTACCATTCTTTTGGGATAAATTAGGTGTTAGTTTATTTGTTTATTGAAACTTACGTATATTCATGACTGACAGTCTTAATTGTTTGATGGTTTCTATCTCTAATGACTTATAACTTAAACTTACCCGGTAGCTAGGTATCAACAATATTGTCGTGGAGCCTTAGGTGAATAGTTAGACCACTAAACTATCAGGGCTGCCTGACAAACAGGTTGTATGTGAAATTAGCGGGCAAGGTGTTGTAAGGAATATCTTGAATATGTGAATGTCTATATATTAATTTCAACTGCTAGGGAATAGTTGGAAATCTACTCATTATTAGAGTTTATTTTATCCTGTTATATTTCCTAGAATATGAGGATCATTGTTTTGTTAGCTATATCGGATAACTTATGTTACCATTATATCCGATACATCATATTGTATATCAAATATTCCATGTTTATATAAGTCTCTAATAAAATAGCCGTTGGGCCATATTTGTTGATATCCTCGCTTTGTTTATGTCAGGTCTCTATCTAACTTATATTAGTATTCCTATTAAATCTTTATTTAATAATTCTGCAGTGACGAGGGTTTGTTTGGCTATATGAGAACAGATCAATAAAGGTCCCTGGTGACTATCTTTATTTGATATAACTTTGCAACTCGCTCGCTGTGGAGGCTTGTTGGAGCGTTGCTGATGGGTAACAAACGCTAGCCCCACAGGGAGTGCGGTTGAACAGGAAGGAGATGGCAACATTGTTGTAGCGACTTAGGTTGCTACCCAGAGAGAGAGAGAAAGTATTTTGTCCATAATGTTTGAGACGGAGCTTCTATGATAGGAGATAGAGAGGGTGTAGACGTTAAAACGCAAACATAACAGTTTTATAATATTTATTCCCACAACACTTAAACAAAAAAAAAGAAATTTAATATCGGCAAAAATATTTAACTTTTACAAATAAATCACAAGTAATACACTTATGAGGATCTTGCCATTATTTTAAATTAATATGTTGTTCCTAGCTCTAATTTCATGTAATCATATGTCAAGACAGATTCCCGATTAATAAGTACTATGTTTACTTCATATACTTTAGATTGATACCCAGAGAGAAAGTAAATGGGCTGAATTGTTTCAACTTAGCCACAATATTTGAGACAGAGCTTCTAAGTCAAATAAACTTGTATTCATAGGATAGGAGGGAGAGGTATTTAGTTGTAGACGTTAAAACACAAACATGGCAGTTTTTTTATAATATTTATTTACATAAGTAAAAGTTTTTACAAATATAGCTCAACCATGAAAATGATACTAATAATGATATATAAACATTGTTTTAAATATTATTCATGTAATTATTTCTAATATATTTCAGTTTTTTTTAAATGTACCTGTTTGAGGAACTCCTGCCTAGTAACAATAATAACGTAGTTTATAAGTCTAATTGCGTCGTTTTAACAAAACAAACAAATTGTGTTATTTAATTTAAATAAAATATACCCAAATGTGAAAAAAAAATCAGTTAGTATTCTATTATAATATTTCTGATTGAAATAGAGGACCAATTAATTAACTAGTAGTATAGATGTGTTGTAATTTATTTATGGGTTACAGCACTGTGAATGTTTCAACTTATCCATAATGTTTGAGACGGAGCTTCTAGGATTTGAGATAGAGAGAGAGAAAGGGTTGTATCCATTAAAACACAAACATAACAGTTTTATAATATTTATGCACACATATATAATTTTTAAAAAAAACACAGCATTTTGTTGATCCCAATAAACACTTTGTAAATATAAACTTTAAATCAAATTGTTCTAATATATTTAAACTTTCAAGAATAAATTATGTGTAAATTAGCAAAATTTCTAGAACAGATTGTAAATATACACTTTAAACCAAATTGTTCTAATATATTTAAATTTTCAAATTATCACATTGTTTCACTTTATATTTACATGACTATTAAAATAAAGAATTTTAAACAGTTTTGAAACAAAAAAATCATAGTGCACCGTTTACTCCTTATATATTTAAGTCAAAATAATGGGGCATCATTCTACGCATCACGGTGTCTATATCTATATCTGAATCGCTATCAGCACATGGCAACGGGGTTGCCAAGTCTATTGTTCCGGATCCTGAAATAGTGGGTCGGATAGGTCGCATTGCTCTCCTCTTGTCTACGCGACCTATCTGAACCCCTGAAGGTTGCACTCGTATATTAGTTTTGCGTACCCCCGAGGTACATGGAGACGGTTGAGACAGCGTGTCCAAAGGCTCCCTTAAGTTCGGCCTGTCTGGCAGGGAACCGTCTGGAGACGTTGGAGAAAGCGGTGGAGGAAGCGCTTCCAGGTTCTGGGTGTCCAAGGGTAACAATAATAACGTAGTTTATAAGTCTAATTGCACCGTTTTAACAAAATAAACAAATTGTGTTATTTAATTTAAATAAAATATACCCAAATGTGAAAAAAAATCAGTTACTATTCTATTATAATATTTCTGTTTGAAATAGAGGACCAATTAATTAACTAGTAGGATTTTAGTGGAGAGCCACACGTCCTCTGGAACAGCGGTGGCAGGAGGCAGCTGCTCCCTTGAACACTGTCGGCGCACAACGTCGGCCAGATAGGCGACCATGGCCCTCACGAGGTTATCCGCCAACCTCAAGCTTTCCCTACTTTGGGCTATTTCAGCTGCCTTTTCCACCGCTGTTAGCCCGTCGGTGCTCCATCAGGACTCATCTAAACAATTAAGTTAGGTTTTACTTTGCGGTGCACTGTACCATTTATATTTAAATAACTTATAACCTGCTTGTTCATTAACGAGTGAGAAAGTTTCTTCGTGTCAATCTATAGCAGACAGCTATTATAAATACAAACACTAAGAAAGTTTGGATTTTAGCCACACATAATAGTTATTGGTTTTTTCATCAAACCAGAGACTCATGATCGAGAAAAATAAGTATCGTTCATGCATATATATTTAAAGTGCCCGCAAGAAATTAAACAAGAAGTTCGTATTTTAGGCACGCATAACCCAAAATGTTTTCACGTGAAGGGAGCGTGACCCACATTTAAAAAACCTATGGCTTAGGGCCATCAATTATTATTATTTTTTTATTATTATAAACACTACGGAATCACTCCCCCCTTGGCTGTGGTCTGACGACACACACGGAACTATTGGGTCAGTTCCTTATATTAGGAATAGGGTAGGGTGTTTTGTGAAGGGTCCAATAGCTTGCTTGTGGTTCGTGGATAGTGTCATGCCTGACTAATTGATGCGGAGGCTGCCTTGGGGGGTTATTACGAGCAAATGCGCGTAATCTGATACTGAAGGGGGTGTCAGATAATATCGGTAGATGCGGCAGCGGCTGTGATGACGAGGGGAGTCGAGCTGCTCTGTTGCTAGCCAGGAACGAGTCCATTGCGGGGGTAGGGGGAGCGAAAAGAAGAATGCTCTCGGGGTTGTCTCTTGACATATGAAGTAAATCCTCTGTTGTGTATCCATGTTCTGAAATAAATAATCAAAACTTTATTTACCATAGTGTTTCTACAACAACGTAATTACCTATTATTTTAGATTCACAAAACTTAGGGTTTCTACAGACCTATCACCTACTCGCACAAAGATAAAAAGTGAGAGAAAGTCCCGGTATCATTTATTTATATAAATAATTGTAGATATATAATATTATAGCTTTTTAACCTACTTATTCATTAACTATCGAGAAAGGTTCTTTTTTTTTTGTCGGTGGAAAAGCAGATAGCTATTATAAATACAAACAGTGAGAAAGTTTGGATTTATTCGTTCATAATTGTTTTCACGCCTTGAAAAATAAGTATCGTTCATGTGGGCAAGAAATTAGCCCGCATATTAGCTAATATTTGTCTAAGAGACAATCGAACCAGGACGCCCTATCTCAGGCGGTACAAACATGGTTTATGGTTAGATTAAGCACCTAGACTTTATAGGTAGAATTTAAAAATGGAGGCGTTTAGAGCAGACACAAATTTAACCATGCAAATAAAAGACAACTTTAAATTAAATAGTTGAATCAACCCTATAATGTCCTATAACCGATTAGACCAACATTTGACTCAAGCATGAATTATGGATAGATTAAACAAATGCTAGCTTTTTTAGAACAGTCACAAATTTAACCCTAGCAAATACACATACAATTTAAAATCAAACATATTTAAGCTATGTAACAGAAGAGAATTGAAATACCTTGTGTGTATGATGGCGAATTTTCCATCGTCTTGATTAATCAGCCGTTCTGAAAGCTTTGTTTACACTTGAAGAAGAAAAAGGCAGAGGGTTGGTTGAAACTCATCCCTATATATATATATATATGAATCAAAACCCACCTTTCACCGGAGAACCAACGCCCTCCTTTCTAATTTACATCGAAAATAGAATCGGAAAAAATACGTAAGGTCTCACCAATACTTGAGCAATATCAGTTTTCAACCACACTTATTGTGTGAAATATTGACTCGGCACACTTGAAATTTTAAAAAAAGCGCGTTAGTAACGATAAAAATTATAGCGTGTTGTCTTTATTTTTTGATCAAATCGTTAATGAATGCCTCCGTGAAAACAGTCAAAGCTGTTTATGATACATAAAAATAAAAGTATTACAGGTTACTAAGGGTTGTTCTTTACCATACAGATCAATTTTCAGAGAAAATGTCCTTTAGGCGTTAGCCTTCTATGCCTGCGTCAGGAGTTCAATCATCTGTCACGACACACCTTTTCAAACCCTTCCTTCACCTTTAACAAGAAGTGTATTTTGAGGAATGCCTGACCTCTACTGTGGTCTGGATTCCACGTTAAACTGTAGGTCCACCATTTTCATCTCACATTTACCCTAACGGGTAGTAAGACGTGGTGATAAATGTATCAGCTCACAATGCTCTGTTCCTGGATGATGGAACACCTTGTGTGTGTGTATGTGTGTGTGTGTATGTGTGTATTTGTGTGTGAGTGAGAGAGATAGCTGTCATAGACCTGGGAGTGGTTTTTTCACTCCCCATCTAGGCATATACCAGTTCAAACAGCGTAATTAGTATCTACGCTCATAATCAGAGCGGGTAGTAAGACGCTGTAATAAATATTATTATATTAGAAACTCACGCGTAGTTTATTTGATTTTAACCGGAGAAAATCTAGGGGGGAAGTTTTTTAAATAAGAATCTCATGCTTTAATCTCGTGTCACCCTCCATACTGAACATGCCTGTTTTCCATGGATGATTGAGCTGAAGTGCCTGCTAACTGTACTTCTAACCAAGCCCCGCTGAAACTGTAAGTGTGTCGTTATGTCCTCCAGAAGAAAGTGAACTTGGGTGGCGCTAGGGGGAGAGGGGGGTGGGAAGTAGTAACTGACCGCGACAGCATGGCTGTCAAGGGGCGGGTGAAACTGTAAGTGTACCACTATTCGACTCGGTACATTACCCCCCAGACGAGTGCTTAACAAGGCGGTAATGACCGGCTCAGGGAAACCGCAGGTACACTTTGTTTAGCAAATACCCTCGCGACATTAGCGGTGCTCGTACGGCCTTTCTAGGACTCTCAGCTAGGTAAACTAGCGGTGTTTTCCACTCTCCATCTACGCAAATGTGGGCTCACTTCCCGATTTCTGATCTATTAGCGTAATTAGTATAGCAGCCGCTTAAAAC
This sequence comes from Timema monikensis, assembly GCA_902151445.1. NCBI lineage: Eukaryota > Metazoa > Arthropoda > Insecta > Phasmatodea > Timematidae > Timema > Timema monikensis. Next base: position 2,450 of record CABFVZ010007192.1, on the reverse strand, counting down.
GTTAATTACTTTTATAAATACAAACCATATATTGTTGCGTCAAAAGTCCCTGATTGTGAGGAATGCCTGACCTCTTACCGTGGTCAGGATTCCACGTTAAACTGTAGGTCCACGATTTTCATCTCACATTCACCCGAACGGTTAGTAAGACGCAGTGATAAATATGTGTATCAGCTCACAACGCTCTGGTCATGGATGCTGGAACACCTCATGTGTGTATGTGTGTGTTGGTGCTGTCATAGACCTGGGAGTAGTTTTTTCACTCTCCATCTAGGCAAATGCGGTTCAAGCTTCATAATCAGAGCGGGTGGTACGGTTAAACTAATCGTGCCATTGATACAACGTTTATATTTACAAATACCAAATAAATTTCGGATAATTCATATATATATATTAGAACCGAACGGGTAGTAAGACACGATGGTAGATATTATTATTATTATATTAGAAAATCGTGCGTAGTTTACTTGCGTCAATATATAGAAAGCTTGATAGCGTATTTTGAAATATTTAACTGCTTAGTCTTGTCAGAGATGAAGGAAGGGTTTGAAAATCTGTACCATGACCTAGGATTGAACCTCAGACCGCCTAACACCAGGGACGGCTGTCAATGACCGAGTAATCCTGTACTAATAATTATATCACTTTTTGTCAAATAGAAATATTATTATTGATTTTGAACATTTCCAAACTAGAAGCCTTTTTTATTACAGGCGGCTAGAAAGCTTGATAGAGGCTTAGCATTCACAAGTCTTGTCACAGGGGGAAAAGATGGGTTTGTAAATCTGTGCCAGGACCGGGGATTGAACCCCAGACCCTATAACACAGAAGTCATTTGAAAACCGGTTTGGGACGTCTGTTAATGACAGAGTAATCCTGTACTAATAATTATATAGCTTTTTTTTTTAGCAGGAGAGAAGTTTTTTCAAGCGTCCCAGGTTTGAATCCTGTGTCAAGCAGTTAGCGGAACACTTCTTCGTTTGTTATTATGACTGGCTTCGATGAACTCACAATGTTCAGTGACATATAACGGGATCGTGGATGATCTGTAAGGAGCACAGATGTTTAAATTTAATATTTCTGTTCCTCAATGGGATCGTGTCATCTAACGACCTTCACGGCTCAGCTATGTAGCCTCGCTCCTCTACTTTGTAAATTACATATCTATCGCTCACCGGCACACTGTGAACATTCTCTAACGTCATATAGGCACGCCCCTCAATCACATGACCCACGCGTGTGTATGTGTTTGCGTGTGTGAGAGAGAGAGAGCTGTCATAGATCTGGGCGGTGGAGATCGCGGTTCGATTCTATGCTGTCTGTACGGAGGGAGGTAGTTTGAGCCCGTACCTGCACTTGAAAGGTTTTGTTTATGATTTCATCCTCTCAGGGTAGAAATCTAAAGTCACAACAATTTAAATTTATAAATGAATATGTCAATGTTGCCATCTCCTTCCTGTCTTTGATTCTCCTAGGATTTCCAGAGCTAAGGTGTTGGCCTCATCATTATACTTTTTTTCGGTTCTTAAATGTTATATATTATGTCAGCGTATATATAATCTAAATGAAATAAATAAACTTAGCACACAAATATTTGGTAAATATGGCGCGGACGACGTAGAGTTTTTATTGTGATTCTAGCTTTGGTATAATTGTGGTGGTTTTCTCCTGGGTAGGTTTCCCAACCTCTCTCTATTCAAATGCGGATACATTCACTATGAATTACTTCTGTCCAATCTCTTGAATAATACGGACAGTTTAAATGGCTAGTAAGTCACGATGCACACAAATAAAAATTAGACTTATTATTAGCACAACGTATATCTACCCGTTCGGGTTATACACACTTACGCTAATGTACAATGGTAGGTTGATTGGGGGACCTACCCGAACCACGATGGAGGCTTGGCACTCCACACATTCACAAGTCTTGTCAGAGATGACGGAAGGAAGGGTTTGGCAATCTGTACCAGGACCTAGGATTGAACCTCAGACCCCCAACCTTAGCACTTGAGACATCTGGCTACCACATTCGATGAGCTCAAGTGCTCGAGTGTTGTATAACTGTAAATTCGAAGTTATCAAAACCTGATATTTAAATTTACATTCGATGAGCTCCAGGTCATTGAGTCTGTAAGGAGCACAGATGTTTAAATTTGGTATCTCTCTTCCTCAATAGGGTCGCGTCATCTAACGACCTTCACGGCTCGTTACAGGGAGGGGAGATTCCCAGTGAAAAGTGGGCAGGCAGTCAGCTGTGGAAGGGGGGAGGCTGTCAGTCAGCCAGCCACAGCTGGAGAGAAAGGTTTACACACCAGCCAGCGTGAACCACGGTGGGGTCGCAAGTTCCTCCTACTAAATAACACCCAAATCCTAGCCAATAATTAATTAATTAGCAAAAATCAATTAACAATCATTAATCATCAAGAACCAACATGTGTGGGGTTGGT
>CABFVZ010007190.1:0-12237 GCA_902151445.1 Timema monikensis | reverse complement strand
AGGCCAAAGGCCTCTGTGCAGGATGAACGGTGGGGGAAAGGAAGAAAAAGGTAAGGGTAGATAAAGCGAAGGGGGAAGGGTGAAAAAAGGGGGAAAGTGAAGGAAGAAGAAAATGATGTGAAAGGAAAGATATAGGATAGGTTTGTCCCACACGAGGTACGTCATGAAAAGAAGCCCACCCTCTTAGTCGCCTCTTACGACAAGCAGGGGTTACTGCGGGACTATTCCAAACCCCGTCCCGCAGGGGCATCCCCCAAATCAAAGACCTGAAATCGAGGTGTATAAAAGTAATCAACCTGATCAAAGTGGTTAGCGGACGGTCATGGGGTGCTAATAGGGAAACCTTTATGCGCCTGTATAGGGCATTGGTAAGATATAAACTAGACTACGGCTGTTTTGTTTACGGGTCAGTGAGACTTTCGGCGTTAGAGATGCTGGATACTGTCCACCATACTGGCATACGACTGGCCATTGGTGCTTTTCGTACAAGTCTAGTCGTCAGCATCTGTGCCGAATCCGACGCCTTACCAGCGGTCTTATCTTCTGTTATTTTACGTGTCGAAACTGCACTGCATGCAAGAGCATGTTGCCTACCATCCTGTGTTTCATCTCCCTAACCGTGTCTTGTATGAAACCAAATGGCGTAGTACAAGGCCGGTTGGGATCGGGATGCTATCGATTTTCGACACGTTTGGGATAGTCTTGCCAAAGGCTATTGCCACATCCCCAGGTCTAGTTTCTCACTGGAGGATGCGCCTACCTCAATGCAATTGTGATATTACCAAGTTCCCTAAAGCGACCACCACGTACTTTGTATATGAGAAGACCTTTAATGAGCTCCTCGCAACCCACTTTCAGGGTTTTAAACATATTTACACGGATGGCTCGAAATGCGGGGCCTCCGTGGGATGCACTTTTATTGTGTAAGGATCCATTTTAAAATTCGGTTTACCTGGTTAAGCCATTGTTTTTACGACTGAATTATACGAAATTTTTAAATCGCTATGTTTTGTTTATCGTGTCACCGTTCAGTGTTCATCTGTACAGATTACATGAGTGCTGTGTTGGCATTGTCCATTCTCTACTCCTGGAATCACCTCGTGCAGATGATACTTGAGCAAAATTTAAAAATTGATTCATTAAGCACCCGGCTCGAATTTTGCTGGACTCCTGGTCACGCTGGTATTCCAGGAAATGAACTGGCGGCCAAGGTGGCGGTTCATCTCCCTCCTGAGGCGAGTTTAGGTATCATGTTTTTAGACCTGAAGGGTTATGTTCGGCGTGGGGTCTTAAGCACCTGGCACGAGCAGTGGGTTTCAACTCCTGCTCAGAACAAGCTGCGTTCCATAAGGGACGGTGTGTCACGGTGGCCCTCTTCTATACGAAAGTCTAGACGAGAGGATGTCATCGTGATAAGGCTCCGCGTTGACCACATATCATTGACCTATGGATTTTTATTGAGAGGGGATCCACCTCCAGTGTGTGAGTTTTGCGATGCTCCCCTTAGTGTGTACCACATTTTAGTGGAGTGTCGTAAGTATGCCCCTATCCACCCTGGTCTTGATTTTAAAGGTGACTTATGTTTTTTATTACGCGATAGCACGGATGGAGTTATTTGTTTACTTCGTTTTATACGCCAGGCGGATCTTTTAAATGCCATTTGAGTCACTTATATAAAGTGGCTCATTTGGATTCTATCTCATATTGAGATTATTTTTAACATTTTTAGTGTACTTTAATATGTTGTTTTGTCTTTTTAACACGTCTTTTAGTATGCTTTAACATGTTTGTTTTTTATTTTTTATTTAGTGCATACACCCGTGGTTTTTTATTAGCCGCTGTATCACTTTAAACATTCTAATACCCCATTTGATTACTGAAATGGACTGTTTCAAATAGTTATTTTCTCATATTGAGTATTTTTACAACACATATGTTTATTATTGTATATTCAATCTTATTTTCGTATTCACCCGCCCATTGCAACGGGTGTACTATTCATCATTTTCTTCCCCCATGAGGATTTTACTGGATCTCTAAATGTCAAGGCCCTAATGACCTCATTGTGTCAATGGGGCTTTAAGTAATATTAATAATAATATACCACTGGATATAGTGACAATGAACCAATCACGGCACGATATAAGGAGTATTGAGACAGTCTAGAGCTAACACGAGAACACCAATTTGTAGCCAATGAACTAACCTAAAATAATTGTTGAGGTATGTTATCAGTTTTGGTAACGGTTTCGTAGATAGTTGTGGTCAAAGTCAAGAATGTTGGTATTTTTCCAAATTTTTATTTTATCTTATTTTTTATCACCCATAAAAATATATAAATTAGGGGAAAACAAAGTATTATTAATCTATAGATTTTGATCTACAAAACCAGCCAAACCCGAAGTTAAAATTAAAAAATATTTATAACCATTAAAATTATTATATCCAAATCTCATATCTGCCATCTTTGTCGGCCCTTTTGTAAGGAAGCAAGCGCGAGATTTCCTGGGACTTTCTGTCTTCCATTCCCAGGTTTGGTGTTTTATTGGTCAAAAATGACTGGGCTATTACAATTAGTAATAGGAGAGAGAAATAAGATGTAACATAGTGAGGAAATGTTAACCCTGGAGTTGTAGTAGAATAATTTATATATAAACTAGCCCAATTAATTAGAACTAATTTAGTAAAAAGGTTATATTAAGGAATACATTCAAATATTAGAAACCGAGTTAATATAGTCAGGGTTTAAAAAAATCCCTCAAATTAATGGTACCTTACTGATGAATGATTTTTTTATTCCATTTGTTTAAATGTGTATTTGTGGGAGTGTGTGACATGACAAATAAAATATAAAATTCGTTTTTTGACAGTTAACTGAAAAATTTTGAATAATTAAAAAAAATTGCTCCAGCGATTTTTTTTGTAATGATATCTGTTATTTATAATATAAAAATTAATTAAGAATCATTTAAATAAAAACTTATTTTTACAGTAGTCAACTGCTGCCTAATATTTGTAAAAATATGATTTGGTTTTAAAAATAGCTATGACAATTTTGTTCAAAATTGGTATCGGACCACTATCTTACATGCTAAATAACTGTATGTTTATTTTTATAAAATGAACATACATAAAGACAAATTTTTTAAAAATTGGAAATTTTTTGAAACTGGTCTTTGAGATTGAGTTCAAAATGGGGTTTTGGGAATAGTTTTTCTTGATAAATAGTAATAGTACGCTTATAGTTTTAGGAGAGTATGCAAATAACTTAATTTTAAAAATCTAAAATGTATTTAGAATGATTTGAACAGTTTTTTTTAAATGCATATATAAAGAGTGTTTATTGTGATTAACACGACGATGTGTTTGTTTTTATGAGGAAAACTTATATCTTGGAAGATTTTTTTTAGTGTGATTTTGTCGTATCATCTATTTTTTAATGCTATGGTTTTGGTATTTTAAATTAGTGAATTATTTTGAATTACTTATGGAAATAAATGGATGTGGCTTAATAAATATGGGCATACTATATTATTAGTATTTTTGAACATAGGTACGTGTACAAATAACGCAATAAACTCGTTTTTCGCCGAGTAAATAAATAACTCATTCATCGTAAGAAAACATTACGCGTGCCCCGATCCTCCCCTCCATCCCCTTGTCAATGGATCGGACCTTGTGGTAGCGCGGTCATATTATGGCCATCTGTCAGGGGGTCGGGATGGGGGAGAGGAGGCCCGAAACAACACATGGGCCGATGAAGGTGAAGTTATTGTGTACGGCCAACATCAAGTCAGTCACCCCTCTCACCGAACCATCGTGGGCATGAGTTGATTTTGATCGTGTTTTTCAAGAAGACTTCCACACTTAATTGCCGACTCTTTCCCCGCCGTCCTCATCATCATCGTCGAATGTTCTCGTTGAGAAGACTCTTTTGTTGTGACCTTACAATTGCTAGAACACGTGTAGCACACAATACCATTTGCGGTTTCTGGTTTTACGTACACACGTAAGGCCACACTATTCTATCTTTATAAAGAACAATGCATGTTAAAAAATATACCAGTGGACACGCATGATAAACGTCAAGCCGTCTGGTTTGCCGGTGATGGAAAGGTCGGTGGTTCGAATCTCACACCGATGTACTGAGGGTGTTTGTTCCCTAATGGTTTCTCGCTCTCTCTCTTCACGCAAACGCAAAACAATTTCTTGAAAATTCATTCTTACCCTAATTGTGTAATTGAATGTGCATAGGACGGTTGTTAAAACGCGTTGTTAACATCTAAAACAAGCTAAAACGGTATATTACCCGCTTCGGTGTTCACATGGTCTAAGGCGCTACTCTTGCAATCAACTAGACTGCTGAAGACGGGCATATCGAGGCTCGATTCCGGTCGGGTGTAATGAGGATGGTTTTTCTTAAATGGTTTTCCACTCTCTTTCTCCACAAAATGTGGGAACACTTCCTCTAAATTCAATAGTCCTAATTCCTAACATATTGATGTAATTATTACATAGGCGTATAACCCGAACGGGTAGTAAGACGCGGTGGTGAAAAAAAAATCTATAAAATGATTTAATACAGTTATTTACAGTAAAACAGAACTAAAAGTAAAAATATGAAAGAAAGTGTTTTTTTAAGTTGGTTAGATTATCATATTTTAATGTTGACAATTCATAACATTTTACAAAATAGCACATATTCATACCCATTATATAAAGAAACGTCTAAAAAATACACAAAATAAAATACTAATAACTATAATAATAGTCAAAAGATCAGCAGGTCGAGCACGGATATTTTCATTTTGAGCGTCATACACCATGACGGCTAGTGTTGCCAGGTCCGGTATGCTAAATTTCGGGACGGAGGGTAAAAAAAAAAAATCGGGATATTGGTTATCAATTCGGGACAACTAAAATAAAACTAGGTTTTTTAAAATCATCAGTTTTATAATCATAATTTTTATTATTAGGTTGCAAGAGATCACATCATATCACAGAAAATCTAAATAATCAACAAAAAACTTAAAACTAATTATTTAGTTTTTACTATAAAATAATTACTTTTTATTAAAAATATATTTTTTTGTTAGATTTCACCTCTTTTAGAAGTGCTTTATTTTTAATTGCTTAGTTATAAAATTCACTACATGACAATTTGAAGCTGGTCTCTGCTTTTACATGCTCGAGAGATAATCGGTTTCGTCTGTCGGGTCAAACAATATTTGATTGAGAAAATATCCTTTCTGTTGCAGCATTTGAAACCGGTATGGATGCCATGAAAGCAAATATTTTTTGCAGATTGGGAAAATCTTGATTTTCAAATAAATGGTGCCATTTCTTTACGGGTGTTAAGTATTTGTTCTTCACAGCTGCCTTCACTATTTCTTTGACGTTAGAAATTTCCTCATAAAGCGCGTCCATTTCAAAAAACATGCCATTATTATTATTATTTTATTATTAGCACCGCGTCTTACTACCCGTTCGGGTTATACGCACTTACGCTAATGTGTAATGGTAGGGTGATTGTGTATTTTTATTATTAGGTTGCAAGAGATCACATCATATCACAGAAAATCTAAATAATCAACAAAAAACTTAAAACTAATTATTTAGTTTTTACTATAAAATAATTACTTTTTATTAAAAATATATTTTTTTGTTAGATTTCACCTCTTTTAGAAGTGCTTTATTTTTAATTGCTTAGTTATAAAATTCACTACATGACAATTTGAAGCTGGTCTCTGCTTTTACATGCTCGAGAGATAATCGGTTTCGTCTGTCGGGTCAAACAATATTTGATTGAGAAAATATCCTTTCTGTTGCAGCATTTGAAACCGGTATGGATGCCATGAAAGCAAATATTTTTTGCAGATTGGGAAAATCTTGATTTTCAAATAAATGGTGCCATTTCTTTACGGGTGTTAAGTATTTGTTCTTCACAGCTGCCTTCACTATTTCTTTGACGTTAGAAATTTCCTCATAAAGCGCGTCCATTTCAAAAAACATGCCATTATTATTATTATTTTATTATTAGCACCGCGTCTTACTACCCGTTCGGGTTATACGCACTTACGCTAATGTGTAATGGTAGGGTGATTGTGAGATGAAAATGAAGGACCTACAGTTTAACGTGGAATCCGAACCACGGTGGAGGCCTGGCATTCCCCACATTCAACATGCCAATATTAAGTTTTTCGATTATATTGACTATAAATGCGTAGGTTAAACTATCGTCTTGTAGAGATAGTGGCTTAAACAAATTCAATTTGTTTTCAATGAGTTTGTACCTTGTCTCTATATATATTTCAGAACATTAATTTTGTACGACTGTAAGTTATGACATGAATTACGGGAAAATGGCGGCGTCGTCGATCGTATGACGCCATTAAAAAGATCTATGCTTGCATTTCATCAATACGACGTGCTACGGATGACATTTCATAGCAGTGACGCGTCATAGAGATCCGTGCTCGCCGTGCTGGGATCATAGACCTTCATACTTTGACAAACTACAAGACATCTTCAACGAAAGAAGAAATTATTGTTACGAATAAAAGAAAAAAAATAAATACTACAAAGACCTCAAATCTAATATCAGTTAAGACAAAGCAATAAAAAGACCTAACCTCTGATTTAACACATACAAACCAGGGAAAGCATATTTCACAACGCAACAAAGAATTGAATTTTTTAATCACTTGTAAACTTTATTACAGCAATGTACTTAGCCACTTTACGTCAGTATGAATTTTTCTTTCAAAGAGACTAAGTAAGTGTTTGCTTCAAATAGCAAAATAATTTACAAGATTCGAACAAAGTCAGTGATCAGTCTGGAACTTTGTCACAAAGTCAGAGAAACCAGGAAAAACTAACATTTTCTCAAAATTGTTGTGATATAAGTTGTTGCAGAAGACTGGTTCAGCTTCATATGTGAATAAGGTCGGTGGAGGGTACGGTGCAGTGCATGGGAAGGGGAAGCGGGGGTAGGTAATTATATCACGAAATATATGTTGATGTTTAAAAAAAAATAATTTACATGTGACTTTTGCACAGAAATACAAACCTATTAATTAATTTTCTCCCTTTTCTTAACCTACCGATTTTAAAAAAAAAATCCTACATATGGCTTGATTCGTATTATTAATGTAATTTTATATATTTTATTAATCATAAGATTAGTTTGTAGAAATTTAAAAATAAATGATACGTAACTCCGCACGGACTTTCTCGCTCTATTGTTTAAAAATGGAGATATTTACTCAATACTCGTAATATATGTGAAACGAAATAATATGCACTAGTAAACCCGTGGTGGTAAGAAGTAAAGGTGAAACCGTGCGCATGTTCTCCCACCCTTCCTTCTTATCGTGACGTCAGCTTCGGGGGAGTTGGGTAGCTGTAGAAGGGACAACTTGAGGGAAACCAGACACATATACCACCTAGTTGATGTGTTTAAATGTTTTAAGAATTAGGAATCATGTCAAGTTTGACAGCAATATTAAATATCTTAGTTTTCTGAAGGATGAACTTAATAAAATAAAGTGGATCGTAGCATGTAAGAGGGAGCATAAATTTAATCTGAAATCTTTTAAGTAATTTTCTTTGACTTTACTATCAAATATAATATTGCAACGTTTGATGCTTTATAGATAAATTGTACAAACATTCATTAAAATATTATACATAATTTAATAGTAATAATAAGCTGCACTACTGGGTCTTCAAGACTGATAACCGCCGTTAATCCAGTCAAAATCCAAATTCATGTAGAAGCTAATTTTAAAAAAAAATGTATTTGTGTCACCATTTATTTATACTCTTTTGCCTGTATGCATATTAAACCACGCAAACATGCTAGGGGTGAATATGGTTAAATTTAGAGGAAGTGTACTCGTATTTGCGTGGAGGGAGAGTGGAAAACCGGGATTCGACAACTGAAGCGGGTATATTTATATTAATTAATTTTGTTAGTATTTTTGCATAAGGTACTACTATTTTATTAGCATTAGTAGACCTGTATTTATAAAAAATTATAATGTGAGCCTCGTCTTTTTACCTGTTCGGGCAGTCCTCATATTTATACTAATAAGGTAGGAACTTGCATGGAGAGAGGATGGAAAACCATTTAGGAACAATTCGGGTGGATAACTATTTTTGTAATGCTTTTTTTTTATTTTGTTAAAGTGGACAAACCTATTAGATTAAACTGCAAATTGAATATTTAAGTTTAGCAATACTGTAGCATGTATTTTATTAATAGGAAATTTCTCTACTTTGTCGTTTTAATTCGAGTGTATTATATTTTCATTGTTTTTATGTAATTGTAACAATTTGTCATTAGTTGTCAGTATTAAAAAAAAATGGTTTTTTGGACACGCAATATAATTCGTATTTTCAATAATGCTATGTATTAACACCTCTACAATTACGCTTATAATGGCCAGGCTTTCCATGGTTTTCCTTCATGTAATATTTCATCAATACTAAGTTATTGCTCTAGATCAGGGGTTCCCAACTGGTGGACCACGAATTTTCTTGCTAAAATAATCTACTCTAGTAAAATTTGGTGTTTTATATGAGAAACGGAAATTTTTTAACAAGCGTGGGAATAAATCCATGAAAACTCCAAACAATTTATTCCTTATATTTGCTGTATTACATTGACTTAGTAAAGAGTATATTTTTGGCAGGAAATTCGTTTGATATGTAATTAAACATGTTCAAATTATCACTTATTATTTAATTCACAATTAAATACCTTTTCTCATTTTTGCATAGATTAGAAATTATCCGGTTATATTGCGGTCCGCCATTAGATTCCGAGGGTTCAACTGTGGCCTTCTGACATGTTGTAAGCTCCTGTCATAAATGTACCAAGTCATTTGATTGTTTAGTATGACAGGCAAAGGTGATCACATGGTCTTAGCCTAATCATTAAGCCAATCTATTCTTGTTTGCTAGTAACAGGGAAGGTTGAGATTTGATTCTCAGCTAAGTGTGATAAGGGTGGGTTTTCATAAATGGTTTCCTCCCCCCTTCGTATTAATATCAGGGTATATATCGTTTAAATTTTAGATTTCTCATATCCACATTATTTTGTGTAAATAAATGCGTAGAGTAAGAATTCCTAATTTGGTGAGGTCTTGTATTTCAGTCCAGGATGTACTGCTACCTAGTAGAGTACCTCAGAACTACACCCCAAGTCATCTTGACTTGTTACTGGTTTGTTTACAGATGGTTCCAAGAAAGCAGTGGGATAAGCAGCGCATGAAATCTGCTGTCAACGCAGTTAGAAGAAAGGAAATGGAGGGTTGGAATCTAGAACTTTAATGTTATTATTATTATTATTATTATTATTATTATTATTATTTATTATTATTATTATTAGCACCGCGTCTTACTACCCGTTCGGGTTATACGCAATTACGCTAATGTGTAATGGTAGGGTGATTGTGAGATAACAACATTGGAGCGTTACGTGAAAATCTCTCTTAGTGAAAAATTATCTGTTAGGCCTATTGTTAGACAGCTGACATTGTCAAAACTTATAGAAAAAGATTTAGCAAAATATTGCACAATTATGGAAGACACATTTTATGGTTTGACTACAAAAGATGTCCGTATCATGGAATACCAAATAGCGTCAATAAACGGAATAAAACATAGATTTTCTCAAAGTAGTGAGCAGGCAGGGAGGAAGTGGTTAAACAATTTTTTTCGTAGAAATCCAAAGCTATCTGTAAGATAACTACAAGGGCTCTCTTTTTCTAGGGCAAAGGGGTTACATCCCGAGGATGTTTAAAGATTTTTTGATTANGTATGAACCTTGTCTACAAAAAATTAAGAACAATCCCTCACGTGTATACAATTGTGATGAGACTGGAATCACTATTGTACAGCACAAGCATACAAAAGTAGTTGCATTAAAGGTAAGAAAGCAGGTACCATCCCTTCAATCTGCAGAATGAGGGTCCCTAATGACGACTGTAACTTGTACAAGTCCTTCGGGGCATTACATACCTCCGATGATAATTTTTCCTAGTAAAAAAATGAAACTAGAATTGATGAATGGCACACCTCCTGGTTCTATTCAAGCGTGTCATCCCTCAGGTTGGATTCAATCGCATATATTTACTGACTAGTTACGTCATTTCATTATCCGTATCAAGCTAACTGAAGATGACCCGGTTGTGTTGGTTTTGGACGGACACTTTATACACACCAGGAAAATTGCTGACATGATTTTCTCGAGCTATGTTAATGACATCATAGTTTGCTTACCATTGCACAGTTCTCACTTGACGTGGCTTTTATGAAGCCCTTCAAGACATGTTACACTCAAGAAATTGAAATGTGGCTAAAAGGATACATAGGAAGGGTTGTAACTGTTTATTAGTTTGGTGAACTGTTTGGAAAGGCCTACATGAAAGCAGCAAACACTCAATCAGCTGCCAATGGCTTTGAAAAGACAGGTCTTTATCCACTTAATCGTTCCTACACCCTTAACATGAGGATAACTTTAACGAGGCCACTGAAACATCAGCCGTTGGTTATTCGGGAAAATCAGTTAACAACAAGGAATTATCCAATGCAGGATCATTCAGTGGGACAGGGGCCAGTGTACCAACCCGATCACAAAACATTTCAGAGCCCTCTACCTCTGCAGGAGAAAGATAAATGCCTGTTGCTTTAAGTGATAACAGGAAAACCTCCAATACTTCAAGTGCAAGTAAGGAAAATAGGTCTATACGTGAAATTGAAGGTAAAATTGTTAAGGCCTCACATGTTTCCCCTATTCCAGCTTTGAATACAAAAACGAATAAACATCCCCAAACTGGATCAGTTGAAATAATAACTAGCAATCCGTATAAGAAACTAGTTGAAGAGAAAGAGAAGAAACAACAAGAGGAAATGAAGAAATTGGAGCGAGAAAATAAGGGAAAAGAGAAAAAGAAAGAAAATTGAAGGTCAAAAGAAAGGAAAAGAGCTGAAGGATCCGAAAAAGAAAATGGTTAGCCGCAAGCTGTTGACAAGTAGCTCATCAGATTCAGAAGACATTATCTACAATGATGACTCAGCTGACGACTGCCACTTGTTTTCAGACGAAGAAAATGACGCAGAATGTCTATATTGCACTGGATTATATTCAGAAGATCACAACGAAGAGGACTGGGTGCGCTGCACAGCGTGTTTCAGATGGTACCACACAAACTGGTTCTGCTGTATTTGTTTTTGTTTTTTGTGCGCAAAAAACAAGAAGGTTTTTAAATTACTATAAGACATTTTGATATAACAGTGTAAACTTTTAAATTTCATTTAATCTTTTATTTTCTATATTAAATAAGGTGAAACAGAAAACTCATTAAGCTTGTTTACTAAAATGTATTAAAAAATATGCTGTGATTCCATTAAAATGCATAAAATTGTTTCATGTTTTATAAGGTTTTTATTTGAATCTGTCCACATTTTCATTTAAAACTAGTGTATAAAAGAAACCCCTACCACCTCCCCCAAATTAAGTGCACTTGTTCTCAAAATTGGGAGATCGCATAGTTTGCTATTTTATTCATTACATTGAAAAAATAAAAAAAATTATTTTGATAAATTAGCATATGCAACATAATTTAATAATCTATGTTCTTAGTGTTCCACAGACTCAAAAGAATGTAAATAACTAATAACTTATAAAAAAAATACCTCCCCAGATGGGCGTCGAGGAAAAATAAGAATGTAAAATTTCTAATTTCTAATCTTGTTAAATATTTAAAATAATTTAATATTGTTTCCTTCATAAACTTACAAAATCATTTCTTCATTAAATTATAGTATTTCTTCTAAGCTAATTAACATTTCCATCCAGCCTCAATCTGTTCTAAACATTTTGCAGAAGAAGATTTCCAGAAGTCTTTGCAATGTCGTATTTTACTTTATTCTCCGCAAAAATGCAAAAAGATAAAGCCATTTGGAAGAATAAATGTTTACCCGGGAAACAAGTATACAGTGTTTATTGTCAGGTAAACACTCATTAGATATCCATTTTAAACTAAATCGTTAAAGCAATCTGTAAAAAAAATCTGAAATTCAAAAAATCAGTTTTCACTAAATTACTCTTAATTGAAGAGCTAGCGTCTGAATAAAAGTCCTGGGGTATAGGTTTAGGTATGTAAACCAACGCAAGGGGCATGATAAGCATGGCAGTGAGAGGATGCTGGGGGTGGAGCGAGTGGAGGA
>CABFVZ010007189.1:0-12248 GCA_902151445.1 Timema monikensis | reverse complement strand
GGGCACATATGAGCACAAACGTAGCACTAAGAACTATATAAATTTCAACCGATTTGGAAACAGTGGCGGGCCAACTTGATGCACGTTAGGTAGGCTTTTCTTGAACTGCCAATGTTTATATTTCCATAAACTACAAACAGTTGGGGATGAATAACTGCCCCTCTCCCCATCTTCTAACTATTCTATCGCCGCCCTCTCATTCTTCTTTATTTGCCGACTCATTTGAGAGGTGTTCTCGGAACTAACAGTCAATCAGTTTCCAGTTAAAAGGTTTTGTTGTTTCCTAATCCAAGACTTTCCCTCCTACACAGCTACCCCTCCCCACCTTACCGACACTTCTTATTTCCTTTGTTAATATTTTGTCCATCTGCCCTGGATAATGAACACAATCACAAACTATTTGTTTAAATGTACATTTGTAGTTTGTTTAAACCTCAATTAGGGTTGTTTCAATTTATATTGTCAACTTTCGGGGGGTGGGGTGGTTGTTTTAATTATGACAGGATTCGAGGGGTTGATATTTGATAGTATGTGCATACTGACGTCTGGGATCTATAGCAAGGATGGTGAGAAGGTGAGCGTGAGGGGGAGAATGAGCAACTTTCCTTGAGAGTCCGACTTATCAGGATGAGATGTAATGCGTGTGGGAGGCAACAAGGAGTTGCCCTTAGAGATGTATCCTGGCCGAGAAACTGTGTCAAAACGTTCTGCTTCTTCCCTGCTCAATGTCCTCCACGTGGAGAACGTGAAGTCCAAATAATATTCCATGGAAGCGAGGTGTTGAAGAGCACCACGCCAGGGGTACGAACACAATCATAAAGAAGCAAATGTCTGAAGCTGCTGCTAAATATGATTAAATGAACCGCTCTGTTGCTGTATATTCCCAAAAGCCTCACTAATTTGACTAACGATACAAAGCTAAGTAAAGCACGTGATATTGGCTAGCTATTGATAAAGATTACGCTATGCTTACTTGTCCAAATATCAAACTGAACAAGTAGACGAAAACAAATAAAGTCACACATATATTAATATCACGCACATGTTTGTAATTATAGCTGTGATTGAAGCTGGAAGTAAGCTTCTAATTCACCCACCAGAGTACAGCACTGTTTGGAGTTAAGTTTTGGCGAAAGATTTGAGATATTGTAACTAGTAATATTATACCCGCTGAATGCTACTCACCCTCCTTCTCCTATTAGCACCACTTTCAAAACTACACCTCATTATTAAATTATCTTTATGAAAGAAAAAACAGTGAAATATTTGATTAATTATTATGACTTTAAAACTAATCATGATCAAGCTGTAAAATGTCCGTAGATTTGAGTAGTTAATAGCACGATAGGTAAAAAGAGAAGAATTTGTGGAGTAACTGAATTTTCATACCCAGTACACTCAATCACTCACTGATATCTAATTATCTACATTGTTATGTGAACGACTCATTCTGTCGTCCCATCCACTGCCCGAAAGATACATGAAGTAGTGTCACTGAATGGTAAGCACCAAGGCAGCAGGTCTAGACAAAAAGGTCAGAGGTCAGAAATACTGACTGCTTGCCAGTGGTCTATCTCTCATTCCAGCTTGCTTACTGCGGCCTGGTATACACTCAACACTCAGATTATCCTGATAAATTTGAGAACGTTGATAGATAAAGAAAAAATAAATTTGCCTGTACATTGTTGATAACTTCTAATAAATAAATATTAATTCAATATCCTGTAAAACAAATATTTATATCAGATTAAAATATAGTAGTAAATAATTATAACTTTATCAAATTACAGTAGAGGTAAGAACTCATCTCAAACCTGTCGTAGGGCTTACTCTATTATGTGAACATAAATGGAAAATCAAAGTACATTAGCCACAGTGTAGCCAATTCAATTATAACTTTGAGGTAAACCGATTGTTGTAGTCCATGTGTGTGTTTTATTTGTTAAAAGAAATAAAATATCATGGTCGACTTTATTAGGAACGAATTAAATTCAATGCTAGAATAGACCTAATTACCATCGACAACACCTCCTTGATAGGACATACTCTACGCTGGACCTTACGTGATCTCTGCTCCATGATTCTTGAGGACTCGTGTCAATATCTGTGTTGGATATCAGGGTTGACAACCAGCTCGAGCAGACAGAAACTTATGGTTGCCGATGAAGTCTCAAATCCAGCGATGAAGTGAGTCGTCCACAGGTCGTCTGCCAGCTCTGTGAAAGAAACACTAGAGCGGTAACATAAACTATGTTGGTTTGGAGTACTGCCTTCCCCGCTGAGGGTCTATAGGAATAATTTTGTTGTAATACCATCTGACTGGAGACTTCAGGTTGAGACAAGGTCCACACTACACTAGAATCAGGAGAGATGGTCTGTAAAACCGTAAAATACCATTCACTCACTATTGAAGCACCGACTGATTTAGAACTTCTGAAAAACTCAAAATTGCAAAGATAAAAAAAAATGTTTACTAAGCGTGAAGCAACAAACTAAGGTCTTAAAGTGAGTATGACAAAAACGTAGGTTAATAAAAAGAATTTCGAGTGTTGTGTAGCTTGGATCTCCCTCCGGCAAGTTCTATATTCCAGAATAGCTACAATCCAACCTTTCAGATGTAGCCAGAGTACACATACAGTAGTTTTAGACAATTCGTTAGCATAGGTATATGTGCTGCACTGTATATTACTACCCATACAGGTTATTCTAATTCACATACATTTATTAGTTAGGGATGCGGAAGGAAATTTACATGAAATTATAAACAGGGAGAGTCGGAAGCCATTTAGGAAAAAACACCCTCAATAAAACCTACCGGGGTTCGAATTCCATACTCCAAGTCAAAGACAAATCATAATATACGAGCTTGATGCTTATTCCACGTGTCCAAAGATGCAGGCATTAGTGTTTTAAATACCTATGAGCTTCCCCGGTAGCTTACTGGGGGAAACTGCTGACTGGGAACTTAGAGTGGAACGAGCTATATCTCTAATGGCATACTATTCAATTAATTAAGAAGTATTAGACAATATATAATTATATCTGTTAGGCATCTGAAATAAATGCTATGAAAAGAAATATAAAATGGGTGTATTTCATGTTGGGTTCATAAGCCCGTAAAATAGTTTTATTACCATTAATTATAGCGTTGAAGGATAGGTACCTAATGAGCTTTCTTCCTCTGTTATATCAAGACACTTTATGAAGTGATTATTCAAACAAGAATAACCCTTTGTGAAATCCTTCTTGAACTCAACCTTTTCTTTCGTCTTTATCTCTATAATGAGTTGCATGGAATCATTTCTTTAGCCACCGTTCTTTTGTCGGTATTCTATTGTCTTTTTGACAACCTTGCTGAATAAATTCGCAACATTATTGTTCAGTGGTAATTTTGCCAAGACGACTTTCAGTTATGTCAGCCAATTTATCAGCAAGCCCTTCCAAGGATTCGTTCAATTGCTCGGTACAACGGACCATAATATCGAACATCTTATTTATCTTTCCATGTGTGAAAATTGGCAGGAGCTTCACCCTCAACGGCTTCCATTTTGGTGCTCCAAAGAGTAAAAAAGTCCCAATAGACATTATGAGTAATGCCTATTTTATTGAACCTATTCTGGAACTGTGCGAAGGTTTTGACTAATACAAACTGTGAATGAAAATCTTTCCCATTCGGCGGATATCCTCTTGACTTGCATCTTCATAGTTAAATACATTTACTATGGTGAAAATTATGTATATTTTTCTATTTTTTTTTATCAAAGTGGATTTTCCTTTATGATTTCTTACATCCTGATGTCTTGCCTGCAGTTTATTTGAAGAACATATCAGTTACCTATTTTTCCTTTGCCCGGTTTCAAAAAGTATGAGTCTCGGTCCTCAGCAGCTAAATAAATCATTAATACCAACAGATATACATACATCTTCAACAACAATTGAAGTCTGCTATGAGTTGGCTGATGTTATTGCTGTTTTGAGAATGAAGGTTTCGGCATCGCCTGCAGCTTGCGGGACGCCAAGAGAGTTTCTTTTTATAAATCCTGGGATAGTAAATATATCAATTTGGTCTTATTTTTCTCATTTATTAGAGAGATTTCCTGACTTACGGCAAGAAGGGCTTCCTCATTAAAACATGAGTTACATTGTCGGACCGTTATTTGACTCACACTCTCAGGACTATGCGCCGACAATGCTACTACGATTCTCTGAATGTTAACACCATGGCTGGTGCACAACCCTGAAAGTGTGAATTCATCTTAATCCTAGAAGCACACCATGGGGTCGCCGGCGACCCGGCTCACTACACTTACCAGGTTTGCGCATTTTCTAAGCAATCTAAAGAGTTGCTGCCTTGAATACCCTCATTGCCCTCATAGAGGTCAAAATAAACGGGATCAGTTGTTTCTCTGTATTTTTAAAGCTTATTTTGAGCAATTGGGTCGCATACGACCCTGTTGTGTGCTTTGTGCTATGAAAATAGCAATGTTAACATTATGCCATTTTATTTTTTCTGAAGTGTTTAATTGTGTATAGTTGTTTTAAAGTTATATGTAATGTCTTTTGGTTGATTTTTTAGTTAAAAAAATTCAAATTGGGTCATGACGTCGATAAGTAAATGACTGACGGTGGAAGAAATATACTTTACAACCTGTAAATTCTAACACAGTATGTTTTAAAGATGTCAAGAGAGTATACAAGGTACAAATAGAAATTTTATGATGCACAACTGGTTCACATCTTGTTAAATATCTAATGTAATTTATAAAGTGAATTTTACCATCTTGTGCGCTGTATAATCGCGTCATCGGAATATGTGGTTTATGAAACATCTACAATGGTGTCATTTGTTCCTAAAAGAAACAAAGCAGTGATCCTACTGACAACTATACATTACCAGACTGATGTTGAAGAAAAAACAAGTAAACTGTAAATAATTGTTTTTATAACAGTAAAAAGGGCGGAGTGGACACATTCGATCAGCTCTGTCCCTAAAAAAATTGCCACAAAGACTAGAAGATGCTCACCTAGCATAGTTTATGACATTAAAGATGCAGCTGGTGTAAACTCTTTGATCATTTACTGTCTGAAGAACAATGTATCATCCTCAAATCCTGTTAGAAGAGAGTTCTTGATAGAGCACAAGAAGACGCGGCTTTCTAAAGATATTCTAAAAAGAGTTAAAGACTCTCATCTTTGGAATTCTTGAGATAGATGATCTACAAACCATTAATCCAAAAGCGAGTGGAAGACCTGGTCAATGTGCTTTATGTCCCCGGAACAAAGACAGAAAAGGACAAACAACATGTGTGGTTTGCTTACTCAGCCTAGGCGCTGAACATAACTTGGGAATTTGTAGTAATTGTAAAGCTGATGTAAAATGATATAAATATTATATAATTGAAAACATAATATTATAAAGATTTATAATGTTGGTATTGAATAGTCACTACTAAGCTACTAATTTAAAGTTTACAATACTTTTTTTTACATTTATAAACGTAATTTAATAATGGGTCGTATACGATCCTACGGTGTGCTTCATGCTACGATAATGACATGGTGTGCTTATAGGGTTAAATATGGCTACTTCGTGACCGGCTGTGCTCACAGCAGGTAAATAAAAGAGAGGATAATGTAGTATCAAAATCTTCGGCGTTGCCTACTCTCCCACGTTTCAAATGTTTTTTTTAATAAACCGTCTTCAAATGTGATAATACTGATTCAATATAAATATAATTAATTTAAACAAAAGGAATAATTGAACACATATCAGTGGTAAAGTTTATGATGTTTGAAGAAACGCAGGAGATTGCAATGTTCCCTTTGCATTGAGATCATCCATTTTGGGGGCGAGAGAGGAGGGGCACACTTATGCCCATGAGTTTACCTATGTAATAATAATTAATAATAATGTGACAATTAACTAATAATAATTGAAATTCCAATAACCCATGAAAAAATAGCTCGTTCTTGGGTATAATTTTCTATTTTTGGAAAACGCTATTTTTTCCTTAGAAATAAAAATATGCCATAAAACCAAAATATATTTTATAGAAAATTGTATTATATTTCTATTTGGTTCTTTGTATTTCTACCTTCAACAGTTTTCAAGATAATTGCGAAACACAGAAGAAAGGTACAGCTTGATCAGCCCTTCTCCAAAGTTGTATCGGTTAGGACTTTTAATATGTTTTAAGGTGGGAAAAAATCCTTACAAATTGTGTCATTGATAAAGTATTCAAAATATCTAATTCGTCTGCACTAATATTCTCTAAACAAAAATAAATAGTGCTGCCAAATCAGTATTCTTAAAGAGAAAACTACGTAATGGAACGCTTCTGGTATACACAAGAACTAATATTCAGTCTACCTATAACAAAACCAACACTGAAATATGGATGAATATAACTACTACATTGAAGGTGAAGGTGGAACCACACAGATTCATCAAACTTAGCAAGAGAGTGGTCACTTGCTCTGACATCGACTGCGTGAGCGTATAGTAAATCTGTGAGGAGCTTGTCCATCAGCATATCATCGAAGTCTATTGAATTGCGACCAAAAGTATCGGTACATTTAAGAATAAAGGTAAATTTATTCTAACTGTTATGACTATTACCATTCAAATAGAGGCCCGAGCAAGCACCCACGTATTAAGAATCAGGCCAATATTTATCCCCAACCCTCGGCGCAGTTTCAGTGTCAGGAATTTGGGCATACGAAGCTGCGATGCCGCGGTAAGCTAACATGTGCAGATTGGGGACTAGAGATTCACAAAAATACGTGTGAGTCTCCTAAGTGATGTGTCAATTGCAAGGGTCCACACTCTTCCTGACCTAGGGTCTATCTGAAATGAAAAATAAAGAAAAATGTCATGTAAATCCAGACAAAGCATAAGATCCCGTATGCCAAAGTTCGCAAAGCATATGTATTCCTTCAAAATACCGTATGCCAGACTCCACACGGTGTGTTGTTGGTCAAAATATCAACTGTCCTAACTGGAATTGTAGAGTGAATATCACGATACCATTGGAACGCCGATTTCCCATTATGGTACGCCATTTACTAGCCTAGCAAGGCATCCTCTTGTGGCCTCTTTCCCAGGAACACCTTTGGGTCTCCCACTAGTCCCTCCTTGAGCTACACCATCAAGCCCAACTCAGGATACGATCTTGAGCCCTACTTGGGACTCTGATGCACCTGTGGCAAGTGTCAGGCTATATTGTAGCTGGTTTTATACTCGTGTAGAGAAAATTAAATTACCAATTTTTTCCCTGCATCCTCCCATCTTATGTTTACAGGAAACCAACTTCCACCCCGCTGATAGCCCGATGCTTCGTGGATACGATGTATTTGTACCGACAAGCCATTCTTTGATTGGGAAAGTGGAGGTGAGGCTACATAAATATAAAATAAATAAATATTGTGTCTAATCTCCAAGTGGTCGCTCTTCCCTTAAATGCTAGAGTCTTTAATACATACCTCCCACTAGGTGAACGTGATACTAAGAGAATCCTAGAGGCCCTCTTAATACAGATCCCAGCCCCTTGGGCGACTTAAATGCACACAGCCTTGTGTGGGGTTTTCCCTTTACTAACTCTAGATTAATAATGAGATAATTTACGGTTGTCTCGAGTGATCTGGCGTTGTATGGCACCATGTCTCAGAATCATCTTTTCACTTTTAATGGACCTTCCTCCACAATAGACAGTAGCCCTGATGTTAACGTTCACTTTCTATTGGAGCTTAGCTCAGACCTTTGCGGCAGTTATCACATTCCCATATTACTTTTTCACATATTAAACTCACCCAATGTAGCATGTGCGCTACACTAGGTACATAAACGTGCTGACCGGGCCCTTTTTCAAGAGCTCACTGTCCTTGAAGGGTCCCTCTTTCCTGACTTGATGTCAATTCACCCCGATGGACTTCTTAGCCACCAAGTAATCTATACCTAAGTCCTCATCAAATCCTCTCCACCAGCCGATGCCTTGGTAGAATGGCTACCAGAGTAGTTGGATTGGCACCTCGCTCCAATACCTCACACCACGAGATAGTATTGTGATGCTCATTAACATACTTTCCACATCCGTAGGATTTACCATTGTTCCCCTCCCCCCCACCTCCAAATTCCCTAACCACATTTCCCTGTCCTAAGCTACATCCCCTCTCCCTACAACTCCCTCTCCCCTAAACCCCTCACCAACCAACCCCGGACATGTTGGTTCTTGATGATTAATTATTAATGATTGTTAATTAATTATTGTTAATTGATTTTTGGCTAGGATTGAGGTGTTGGAGTTTTATTCATTGATTTGTTTATTAGAACTTCGCGCTATGGCTGTCTTATGTTGAATGAACATTGGTTCCTCCGTCACAGGCCCTGTCGGACTGTACCGGAACGAACCTCTCCTGACGACCATTTAATTATTAATGATTGTTAATTAATTATTGCTAATTAATTATTGGTTAGGATTGATATGTTGTAGTTTTTATTCATTGATTAGGGCGTTGTAGTTTATTTAGAACATCGCGCTATGGCTGTCGGGGGTAGAATGAACATTGGCTCCTCCGTCACAAGACTCTGACGAACTGTCCCGGAACAGGTAGCATGAACCTCTCCTTACGACCGTTTGGGGTAGAGTGTGATAAATGGTTTCCCTGCCTTGAGACCCCCCTCCTTAGAGGTATGTGTCGCAACCCTAGTACCAGTCTGGCGGGTTGACAAGACAAGTCAGGACAAGAATAGATCGCGAGGGCGCAATGAGCTTTCCCTGGCGACAGTTTGGCGGCCTGACAAGACGAATTGAGACAAGAATAGATATTGAGGTCATTATCCCGGGCAAAGGGTTTTCTCTGGCACCAGGTTGGTGGGCAGACAAGACAAGTTGGGACTCGTAAGGGACAATCAGTAAATAAAACACTTATATTACAAATATACATATATTTATTAAACATCACAATTATACATTTTTACAGGAATGTCTCATACATTCGATCATACGTTTTTCTATAGTGTCTCTTAGATGCGTTAGTAAAATTGTTTTGAGTTCACAATCCAGCATGTAATAGTCCAAACCAACGACTTGACAAGTATAGTAGGTAGCACTGATAAGATACAGGATTTTGATGTGCGTTTCCATCGTAGGCTGTTCTAGGTCGATGACATCTGCCGATTCTGTTATCGTGTCACATACATCCACGACGAGTGTGTCGATAAAAAATTTGCAATAGTGGGCAACGGGTGTCGACTACATGTCCCATCGGTCGACGGCGACGTCGATGAGGTCCCACACCTAACAAAGACGCACCCAGCTAGGTGCTAGATAGGCGATCCGTTTGAGTCCGGCGTCTTGTTTCTCACTGATGATGACCATACGGTCACCGCACATACGTCTCAGAGAGATTTCATGATTAGTCAGATTAATCTTCTGAGTAGGTTGCGTGATGGTGAAAAACTTTGATATGACAGACTTGTAGCTGCCCAGTTATTGCCACTCTATACGGTTAAACATGGTGCAGTTCCCTCCGAACTTTTATAGCTGAATATAGGGCGTAAAGTTGTTCTTGACGCTCATGCCAACAATTCCTCGCTTGGCGTCGACTCCATCCAGCGGTAAAAATGTGTTGAAAATACTGGTGATGGTGAGTGGCTTCACCGGCTTTGCTTTGCTGCCGCAAACGTCTTGACCTTCCATGCTGTTTAGCGGTTATGGGTGGCAAGTCATCGAGACGCCCCTTTTATAGACGCACGCCGCTTGGATATGGCCTCTTGAAGGGCGGCATGCCCTTACAGTCTTGAAAAGTCTATTGTAATATCTCATCACCTTAGCGTCATTGGCTGTATGATTGGTGGGCGAGAATAGGTTTTGGAAAGTTTTCATCGGAATGTTCTGGGCAAGATAGAGAAGGTACATGAGACAGTAATGGCCGCAAACGTCTGAGGCGATGCTTTGAAGTTGTAGCGTACTATTGGACGTGTGAAAAGTGTTTTTGCGTTTAAACGCCAGATATGAATTTATACGGGTCGGAAAACAGTAACTATCAAAATATTCTCCAACGCCGATCTTGTCGATAAAGATGGCGACCCAATGCGTCCCAGGCTTGGTGTGTGGATCGGTGTTGATGACTAGAGCGACAGGTCGTGCTATTCTTGGGGGTAGTTGATCAGCAGGGAAAACACCAGACCGTACAGAACGGAACCACGGGTTTGTTTTCGGCGCACGTCTTATGGTGTGCGTGTCCATCTTCAATCATCCAATCTCGAAGTCCCCAGACGATATAGGCCAAACAGAAATTCCATACAGAATTATGTGCCATGCACATGGTGCGGCCCAATTTAAGTGTTTTTAGTGACGAACAACCTCTGTCGTACAGATCTACGATAGGTGTAGACGTGTATTTGACTAGAAAATTTTCTTTCCTGCCCCCTTGACGTAGACGGTTTCTGCACGCGTTGTGGCATGGGAGATGAGGAATTTGAGCAGGCTGTAATTCACATCACTGCTATCCCAGGTGATACCGTGCAGATTGTTGACTATATCGTCGGCTTTCTTTCTGGCATCGGTGTAAAGTTCATCGATAGCGTATGGGGGTTTTAACGCCCAATATTGAAGTAATGGGGAAAGTGTACAGACTTATGTTTACGCTTGGTGTCACGTGAATTTAATAAATGTCTAAAGTGGAAATTATAATTTTCTCCCTTTGAATGGGAAATGAGCCCGGTACCCTTTAAATCCTTTACTGGAACATGTACAAAATACCAGTCAGGTCAGTTATTTTAAAGACTAAACCAGTATTTTCGCTTATGCCAGGAAATTTAACCAGGGACTCCCCCACTGGCTCAGTATGGTTTTTTAAGCTTATTAATCGTACAGGTACTAAGACGTGTGGGGGTTAAGTTATGTAGGATTTTTTAAAACCCGTTTAAAGCAGCAATATAGTTTTCCCTGCTCTAAGCTGTAAACAAGCGAATTCTCTTATACACTAAACGAATTAGTACAATTTCCTTGAAATGAGCAGCTGACAGGTTTCGATCTAGTGACGATATAACGGTGGTTTGCGCAAGCGAGAGAGAGAGAGAGCTACACATATAGTCTATTTTAAGGCTAGTGGCTACTTGTAGACTGTACTTACATATCAGTCTGTCGATGGCATCCAAATAAGTGCAAAAATCGGGGGGCGAATTTCCGACTCCATAGAGGGGCGCCATCGAAAGGAGATCGGGAGTTGAGGGGTGCACGCCCGTGACGCTGTGCTGCGCCTCGCCTACCGGCACGCCATCCGGCGGGGTGACTTCCGTCTCCGATGCGTGCACTCACGGGAACGTACCCACGGCTGGATTTAAGTCCAGGGAATCTAGTTCATAGGGATCCCAATAGTCTGAAATTTAAATAAATTCATATTAATTAGCATTTACGTGGGGAAAAAAATACCGACAAGTCTCTAAAATATATATCGTAGGCTGCTAATTACCCATATAAAAATCGCCATCCACCAAGCAAATCCCGTTTTCGGTAAAGTTCCACAACTGGTCTAGGCTATTGGGACCCACAGGTTGTACACCCCCACCATCCGTTGGGGCTCGTCAACTAACAAATAAAGAGAATACCATTGTACGCCACGGATTTATTAAGCAAACATAGAAACCATTAAAATATACAAAACGATTTTCAAACATACCTCATATATCCAATTTTCCAGAGCGTCAAAACTCATCTTGATGTGAAAGTGATACAATTACAAATTGAAATGACTGAATGTAATGATTTGAGATCTATTTATAGTCGTCTCAAAGGGCATGCCACCTGTAATGACCTAAATACTGTAATATGTCTCTGCGAATGCGCAAACCGAATCAGGTATTTGTAAAAACCGTTATCTATCAGACACCTTCTATCTACTGACATGGACGGACGTGGCTGCTCTGTTCAGGCAGCCGCTGGTACACTTAGACGTTGAATGAATAGCAAACGATGGTACACAAGTGGACGCGCACACCCCATTAGCACAGAATTAATAAGCTTGGTTTAGCAAACGGTGATGCAAATGAATGGCGCACAAACCTACTTGATTATTACGGCATATAAATATGTGAGTGTAGATAAAGCTATTCCTATTAAAATTGGACTATATAATGGATCCAGTTTTATTTTTCTTAATTATTATTATTATTATTATTGTAGTTTAGAGGCCCATCGACACATCGAGGTCATTAGGGCCTTGAAATATATTTAAAACATAATAAA
>CABFVZ010007188.1:0-12249 GCA_902151445.1 Timema monikensis | reverse complement strand
CGAGCGCATATTCTCGATTTCGAGAATCATCGTTTGTTGAAATCGTCCAGAAATGACAATTCTTTATTTTCGTTATTTTTAGTCAAAATGGTAAACAAGTTGTTCAAAATAACTTTACTAGAGTTGCTGTATCTTTACATTCAGTTAAAATATGACACTCGTCCACCAAACTGACATACCAGATTCTTTTCGTGTTTTGTAATCTTAGAAAATGAATCTTCTTCATTTCTTAACGTTTAAGTAGAATTTGTGCATAAGTTGTTCAAAATAACTTAATTTAAGGTTTTGTTACTATATATTCAGTTAAATGATGGAAATCATCTATCGAGCGCATATTCTCGATTTCGAGAATCATTGTCTGTCGATATCGTCCAGAAATGACAATTCTTTATTTTCGTCATATTTAGTCAAAATGGTAAACAAGTTTTTCAAAATAACTTTATTAGAGTTGCTGTATCCATTCATTCAGTTAAAATATGACACTCGTCAACCAAACTGACAAACCAGATTCTTTTCCTGTTTTGAAATCTTAGAAAATGAATCTTCTTTATTTCTTTACGTTTTAATAAAATTTGTGCACAAGTTGTTCAAAATAACTTTATTTTAGGTTCTGTAACTATATATACAGTTAAATGATGAAAATCATCAACTTGTAACTTGTAACTTTTAACTTGTAATATGGAACTTTGAACTTGGAGCTTTGAACTTGGAGCTTGTAGCTTGGAAATTGGAGCTTGGAGCTTATAGCTTGTAGCTTGTAGCTTGATGCTTATAGTTTGAAGCTTGTCGCTTAGAGCTTGGAGTTTGGCGCTTGGCGCTTGTAACTTGTAACTTGGAACATGGAACATGGATTTAGGAACTTGAAACTTGAAACTTAGAACTTGGCAATTGGAAATTGGAACTTGGAACATGGAACTTGGAACATGGATCTTGGAACTTTGAGCTTGGAAATTGGAGCTTGGAGATAATAGCTTGTAACTTGTAGTTTGGAGTTTGGTGCTTGCTGCTTGGTACTTGGTACTTGGTATTGGAACTTGGATCTGGGAACTTGGAATTTGAATCTTGAGACTTGAATATCGAAACATGAAAATTGAAGCTTGAAGCTTGGATTTTGGAAATTGGAGCTTGGAGTTTGGTGCTTGGTACTTGGTGCTTGGATCTTGAAGCTTGGTGCTTGGCGCTTGGTACTTGTTACTTCTAACTTGTAACTTGTAACTTGGAAAATGGAACTTGGAACTTGGAACCTGAAACTTGTAACTTGGAACTCTAAATTTGAATCTTAAATCTTAAAACTTGTAAATTGTAATTTGAAACTTGAAACTAGAAACTTGAAATTTAAAACTAAAAACTTGAAACTTGAAACTTGTAACTTGTAACTTGTAACTTGAAACTTTAATCTTGAAACTTGAAACTTGTAAATTGTAACTTGAATGTAGAAACTTGAAACTTGTAATTTGTAACTTTTAACTTTAAACTTGTAACTTGTAACTTGTAACTTGAAACTTGAAACATGAAATTTTTAACCTTTAACTTTTAACTTGAAACTTGAAACTTGTAACTTGTAATTTGAAACTTGTAACTTGTAACTTATAACTTGTAACTTGGAACTGGGAATTTGGAACTTGAAACTTGAAACTTGAAATTTGGAACTTGAAACTTGGAACATGGCACTTGGAACTCGAAACTAGAAACTAGAAAATCGAGAGTCGAAGCTCCTAGCTCGAAGCTCGGATCTCGGAGTTTGTAGTTTGTGACTTGTAGCTTTAAGCTGGTAGTTTGTAGCTTGATGCTTGTAGCTTGTAGCTGGTCGCTTGGTTCTTTAGCTTGGTGATTGGAGCTTGGTACTTGGAACATGGAAATTGGATCTTGGAACTTATAACTCTAAGCTTGAAACTTGAATCTTGAACTTGTAACTTGTTACTTGTAAATTGAAACTTGAAACTTGAAATTAGAAACTTGTAACTTGTAACTTGTACCATGTAACATGAAACTTGAAACTCGAGACTTGAAACTCAAGACTCGAAACTTGAAACTCGAAGTTCGAAGCTCTAAGATCAAAGCTTGAAGTTCGAAGCTCGAAGCTCGAAGCACGAAGCTCGAAGCTCGGATCTCTGATCTCGGAGAACGGAGTTTGTAGTTTGTGGATTGTAGATTGTATCTTTAAGCAGGTAGCTTGTAGCTTGATGCTTGTAGCTTGTATCTTGAAGCTTGTAGCTTGTCGCTTGGAGCTTGGAACTTGGCGCTTGGAGATTGGAACTTGGATTTAGGAACTTGATACTTGGTAGTTGGTACTTGGAACTTTTAACTTGGAACTTGGTACTAGGAACTTGGAAATGAGACTTGTGACTTGAATATTTAAACCTGAAACATGGAGCTTGTAGCTTGTAGCTTGTAGTGTGGAATTTGGAGCTTGGAGCTTCTAGCTTCTATCTTGGATCTTGAAGCTTTTAGCTTGGAGCTTGGAGCATGAAGCTTGGAGAATGGTGTTTTGGTCTTGGAGCTTGGAACTTGGAGTTTGAACCTCGGTACTCGGTACTCTGTACTCGGTACTCGGAACTCGGAACTCGACACATGGAGCTTGAATCTTGAAGCTTGAAACTTGAAACTTGGAGCTTGGAGCTTGTATCTTGGAACTTGGAACTTGTAACTTTTAACTTATAACTTGTAACTTGTAACTTGAAACTTGAAACTTGTAACTTGAAACTTGAAACTTGAAACTTGAAACTTGAAACTTGAAACGTGTAACGTGTAACTTGTATCTTGTAACATGTAACTTGTAACTTCTAACTTGTAACTTGAAAATTGGAACTTTGAACTTGAAACGGAAATTGAAACTTGAAACTTGAAACGGGTAACTTTAAACTTGAAATTTGTAACTTGACAATTGAAAGTTGAAACTTGAAACTTTGAAATTTAATAAAGAAAATTTAAAGTTGAAACTAGGAACTTGACATATGAAACTTGAAACCAGAAACTTGAAACTTAAAATAAGAAACTTGTAACTTAGAACTTTGATCCTGGGACTTGTAACTTGGACTTTGGTACTTGGATCTTGTAACTTATAACTTCGAATTGGAACTTAGAATTTGGATCGTGGAACATGCCAATTGGAAATTGGAGCTTGGAACATGAAACTTGAAACTTTAAATTTGAAACATCAAAATTTGAACTTGGAACATGGAACTTGGTACTTGGAATTTGGTAATTGGAACTTATTACATGGAACTCGAAACGTGAAACTAGAAACTTGACATTTGAAACTTGTAACTTGTAACTTGAAACTTTCATATTGAAACTTGATACTTGAAGCTTGAAACATCATACATGAAACTTGTAACTTGAAACTTTAAACTTCAAAATTGAAACTTTAAAATTGAAACTTGAAACTTCATACATGAAACTTGTAATTTGTAACTTGAAACTTGAAATTTGAGACTTTAAAATGAATCTTGAAACTTCGTACTTGAATTTGGAACTTGGAGCTTGAAATTTGAAACTTGAAGGTTGAATCTTGAAACTTGAAACTATAAAATTGCAACTTCAATCTTGAAATTTGAGACTTGTTTCTTGAGACTTGAGACTTGTGAATTGAGACTTGATGATTGAGAATTAAGACTTGAGACTTGAAATTTGTGACTTGAGATTTGAGACTTGAGACTTCAGGCTTGAGGTTTGAGACTTGAGAATTGGTACTTGAGACTTGTGAATTGAGAATTGAGACATGAGAATTGAAACTTTAAACTTCCAACTTTGAACTTGAAACAAGAAAATTGAAACTTGAAACTAGAAACTTGACATGAAATTTTAAACCAGAAACTTGAAACTTGAAATATGAAACTTGGTACTTGGAACTATAAACCTTAAACTTGAAATTGAAACTTGAAATTTGTATCTTGAAACCAGAAACTTGAAACATAAATTAAGAAACTTTGAACTTAAAACATAAAATTGATACTTGAAGCTTGAAACTTGGAACTTGTAACATGGAACTTAGAATTTGGAAATTGGAACTTTTAAATTTGAACATTGAACTTAAAAATTTGTACCTGGAATTAGAAAGCTAGAATTTGGAATTTGGAACATGGAAATTTTAACTTGTAACTTGGAAATAGGAACTTGAATTTTGAAACTTGAAAATGGAAACTTGAAACAAAAACTTGAAACTTTGAACCTAAAACCTGAAAAATGGAACTTGAATCTTAGAATTTTGAACATGAATCATGGAACTTTGGAACTTGAAACTGAAATTTTAAAATTGGAATTTGTAACATGGAACTTGGATCCTTGAATCTATAACTTGGACCTTCCCTCCTGGAACCTGGAACTTGGTACATGAAATTTTGAAATTCGAACACAGTACCAGATACTTGGAATTTAAAACCTGGAACTTGGAACATGTATTTTGGAATTTGAAACTTGAATTTGAAACTTTATACTTTGATCTTAGAACATGGAACGTGGAACTTGGTACTTGGAACTTGAATCTTAGAAATTGGAACATGGAACTTAAAACTTGGATAATGGAACTTGGAACTTTAAACTGAAACTTTAACCTTGGAAATTGGAATATGGAACGTGGAACCTGGAACTTGGAACTAACTTGAATGTTGGAAATTGAAACTTGAAACTTGGAATTTGGAAATTGGAACTTGGAACTTGGAACTTCAAACTTGAAACTTATAACTTGGTATTTGAAATTTAGAACTTGGAACATGGAACTAAAAACTTGGATAATGGAACTTGGAACTTTAAAATTAAACTTGAAACTTGGAAATGGGATAATGGAACGTGAAACATGAAACTTGGAACTTTGGAACTGGGAACTTGGAACCTAGGATCTGAAACTTGGAATTTGAATTTTGAACCTGGAACTTGGAACATATAACTTGGAACTTGAATCCCGGAACTTGTAACTTGGAACATGGATCTTGTAACTTGGAACATGGATCTTGTAACTTGGAAATTGAAAGTGAAACTCTAAACTTGGATCTTTGAACATGGAACTTGTAACTTGTCACTTGGAGTATGAAACCTAATACTTGGAACATGGAACTTGGAACTTTGAACGTGGAACTTAGTACTTGGAACTTAGAAAATGGAAATTGCAAATTGGAACTTGGAGCTTGGAAATTGGAACTTGGAACCTGGAACCAGGAACCTGGACTTAAATCATGAAACTTGAAACTTTGAACTTTGAACTAGGATATATGAAATTGGAAGTTGGAGATTGGAACATAGAACTTGGAACTTTGTACTTGGTTCTTGTAACTTGGAACTTAGAACTTGAGACTTGAAACATGAATATTTGAACTTGTAACTGTGTACTTGTTACTTGGAATATGGAACTTGAAACTTGTAACTTGTAACCTGGATCCAGGAACTTGAAACTTGGAGCTATGAAATTGGAAATTGGTGATTGGAACATAGAACTTAGAACTTGGAACTTGAAACTTGAAAATTTAAATTTGAAACTTGAAATTAGAAATTAGAAACTAGAAATATGAAACATGAAACCTGAAACTTGAAACTTGAAATATGAAACTTTAAACTTGAAATTTGAAAAATGAACTGAAACTTGAAACTTAGAAATATGGAACTTGAAACTGGAAACTTGTAACTTTAAACTTTGAACTTGGATCTTGGAATTTGGAACTTGGACCTTGAAACATTGATTTTGGATATTGGAACTTGGATCTTGGAACTTGAAAATTGGAACTTGAAACTGGATAGATGAAACTTGTATCTTGAAACATGAAACTTGAAAATTGAAAATTTGAAATTGGAACTTGGAATTTGGAATTTGGAACTTGAAACTTGGAACATGGAAAGTGGAAATCGGAACTTGGAACTTGGACCTTGAAACTTGACACTTGATACTTGAAACTTGAAAATTGAAATTTGAAACATATTAATTGAAAGTTAGAACTTTTATACTTGAAACTTAGAACTTGAAACTTGGATTTTGGAAATTGAAGCATAGAACTTGGAACAAAGTATTAAAAACTTGACACTTGATACTTATACTTGAAACTTTAAATTTGAAACATGGAACTTGGAACTGTGAACTTGGAGCTTGGAACTAGGAAACTTGGAACTTGGAATTTGGAACTTATATTCTTGAACAAGGAACTTGGAAACTGGAACTTGGAACATGGATCTTGTATCTTGGAATTTGAAACTGAATTTTTAAACTTGAAACATGGAACTTGGAACTAAGAATTTGGAAATTTGAAATTGTAACTGGGACATCTGAAATTACAACTTGGAATTTGAAATTTGAAATTGGAACTTGGAACTTGGCACTTTGAATTTGGAAATTGGAACATGGAACATGAAACTTGAAACTTGCTCTATGAACTTGGAACTAGGAACATGGAAGTAGAAACTTTAAACTTTAAACTTGAAACATGGAACTTAGAACATAGAACTTTGAACTTTGAACTTGGAATTTGGAACTTGAAACATGATACATGAAACTTGAAACTTGGAATTTAATTTTGAAATTTGAAACTTGAAACTAGAAACTTGACACATTAAACTTGAAACATGAAACTTGAATTATGAAACTTGAAACTGAAAACTGTAAATATGAAACTTGTAACATTGAACTTGGAACTTAGAATTTGGGACTTGGAACTTGGAACTTAAACGTGAAACTTGAAACTTGAAAATTGAAACTTCAAATTGTAATTTTTCACTTGAATCTTTAAATATGAAACATGAAATTTAAACTTGAAACTTAAATTTTTTAAATTGTTACTTGGAAATTGGAAATTGAAACTTTGTACTTGAAACTTGGATCTTGTAATTTGTAACTTGTAACTTGGAACTTTAAACAGAATCTTTAAACTTTTAAATTGGTACATGGAACTTGGAAAATGGAACTTGATACCTGGAACTTGGAACCTTGAATCTGGAACCTAGAACTTGGAACCTGGAACTTGGAGCATTAAACTTGAAACTTATCACTTCGAACATGGAACTTGCAATTTGGATCTAAGAACTTGAAACATGGAACTTTGAACTTGGAACTTTGTAATCTGAAATTGTATATTGTAACTTGGAACCTTGAACTCTGAACTTGGGAATAGGAACATGGAATATGGAACTTGAAACTTGCAAATTGGAACGATGAAATTGGAAATTGGAACATGGAACTTGGAACTTTTAAATTATAACTTGTAACATGAAACTTGGAACTTCAAACGGAAACTGAATCTTGTAAAATGAAACTTGAAATTTGAAACTTGAAACTTGGAACTATGAACATCGAACTCGGAACTTGTAATTTGGAATTGTGTACTGTAACTTGAAACATAGAAGTTGGAATATTGAAAATGGAACTTTGAACATTGTATTTGGATATTGATAATTGGAACTAGATAATTGAAACTTGGATCTTGTAAATTGGAACTTGGAACACATAACTAAAATTTGGGGCGTCTTACCTGGAACTTGAAACTTGTAACGTGAAAATTAAAACTTGAGACTTAAACATGAAACTTGACACTTGAATCTTTAAATATGAAACTTCAAACTTGAAACTGAACCTTTGAAATAGGAACTTGGAACCGTGTAACTTTGAACTTGGAACTTTGAAGTTTGGAACTTTAAATTTGAAACTTGAAACATTAAACTTGAAGCATTAAACTTTTAACTTTAAACTTGAATCAAGAAAGTTGAAAGTTGAAACTAGATATTTGAAATATGAAACTTGAAATATGAAACCTGAAACTTGAGACTTGAAATATGAAACTTGGAAATTATAACTTGGAACTTAGTACTGTAAACTTAAAACTTTCATCTTTAAAATTGAAACTGAAACT
Source organism: Timema monikensis (assembly GCA_902151445.1). NCBI lineage: Eukaryota > Metazoa > Arthropoda > Insecta > Phasmatodea > Timematidae > Timema > Timema monikensis. The sequence goes on along the minus strand of CABFVZ010007188.1, from coordinate 4,423 downwards.
TGAATTTTAATCTTGAAATTTTGAACTTGGAACTTGGAACATGAAACTTGGAAATTTGGAACATGTAACTTTAACCTTGGAACTTTAAAATTGAAACTTGAAAATTAAAATTTGAAACTCGAAAATTGAAATTAGAAACTTGAATCTAAACTTGATACGTGAAACTTGAAACTTGAAAATTAAAACTTGAGACATGAAATTTGAATATTGGAACTTGAAATTGAATCTTGGAGCTTGGACCTTGGTACATGGAATTTGTAAATTGGAATTTGTAACTTTAAACTTGAAACTTGAAATTTGAATTTGAAACTTGAAATTTGAATTTGAAACTTGAAACTTGAAACTTGAACCATGAAACTTAAAACATCAAATTTAAAACATGAAACTTGATACTTGAATCTTTGAAATTGGAATTGGGAATTTGGAATTTGGAGCTTAAAACGTGGAACTTGTAGCTTGGAAATTGCAAATTGGAACATGGAACCTGGAACTTGGTATTTGAAACTTTAATCTTGAATATTGAAACTTGGAACTTGGATCTTTAAACTTGGAAATTGAAACTTGGAACTTGGAACGTGAAATTTGGAACGTGAAAATTAAATCATAATCTTGAAACCTGAAATTTGAAAATTAAAATGAGAAACTTGAAATTTGAAATTTGAAAATTAAAACTTGAGACTTGAAACTTGAAAATTGGAACTAGAAATTGAAACTTCGAACTTTGGAACTAGGACCTTGGTACATGGATCTTGTAAATTGGAACTTGGATCTTGAAACTTTAAATTTGAAACTTGTATTTGATAATTGAAACTTGAAACATGAAACTCCACACTTGAAACCTGAAATTTTAAACTTGAAACCTTTTTACTTGAAAATTGGAACTTGGAAATTTCAACATGGAAATTGGAAATTTGAACTTGTAACTAGAAACTAGAAACTTTAAAATTGAAATTTGAAACTTGAAAATAAATATTTGAATCTTTAAATTTGAAATTTGAAAATTAAAACATGGAACATGGATATTTGAACTTGGAACTTTTAACTTGCAATTTGAAACTTTAAACTTGATTTTGAAATTTGAAACTGAAAAGTGAAACTTGAAACTTGGAATTTGGAAATTAGAACTTGGAACTTGAAGCTTGGAACTACAAACTTGAAACGTGAAACTTGAAACTGAGACTTGAAACTTGAGACTTGAAACTTGATACATGAAAATTGAAACTTGAAACTTGAAAAATTAAATTTTATAATTGAAACTTTAAATTTGAAACTTAAAACTTAGAACATGAAAATTTAAACTTGAGAATAGAAACTTGACATGAAATTTGAAACGAGAATATGACACTTGAATCCTGAAATTTGAATCTTGGTTCTTGTAAATTTGAAATTTTAACTTGGAACCTGAATTTTGTTACTTGTATCTTCAAACTTGAAACTTTAAATTGAAACTTGGACCTTGGAACTTGAAACTTAGAACTTGGAACAAGGAACTTGGAACATGGATCATGTAACCTGGACCTTGAAACTGTTACTTTAAACCTTGAAATTGGAACATAGAATTTGGAACATGGAACTTGGAACTTGAAACTTGAAACTAAAATTTGAATCTTGGAACTTGGTACTTGGAACTTGGATTTTGGAACTTTAAACGTGAAACTCGAAACGTAAAATATGAAACTTGAAACTTGAAACTTAGTATTTAGAACTTGAAATTTGTACTTGGAACATTGAACTTGGTAAATGAACTTTGGAACTTTGGATCTTGGAACTTGAAACTTCTGAGATTGGTAATTTGATCTTGGGACTAAAGCCTTTACACTTGAAACATGAAACTTGAAACTTTAAAATTGAAATATGAAACATGATACTTGAAAATTGACACTTGAAACTTGAAACTTGAAACATGAACCTCTTATACTTGAAAATTTGAGCTTGGAACTTGAAACTTGGAGGTTGGAATTTGGATCATTGAACTTGGAAATTTGAACTTGGAACTAGTAACTTGAAACATGAAACTTGAAACTTGAACCTTGAATCATGTAACTTGGAACTGGTAACTTGAAAGTTTGAACTTGGAAGTTGGAACATTGAAAATGAAATTTGAAATTTGGAACTTGAAATTTAAAATTTCAAAATTGAAACTAGAAATTGAATATTGAAACTTGAAACATGGAACTTTAAACTTGATACTACAAACTTGAAATATGAAATATGATACTTGGAACATGGAACTTGGAACATGTAAATAAAAACTAGGAAGTTAGAACCTGGAACTTGGAACTTGGACCTTGGAACTTTAAACGTGAATTTTAAAACGTGAAATATGAAACTTGAGACTTTAAACTTGGAATTTAAAACTGGTAATTGGTAGGTGGAACATTTATCTTGGAAAATGAACTTGAAACATTTAACTTGGAACTTTGTAATTGGTTCTTGGAATTTAGAACTTGGATCTTTGAAAATGGATCTTGAAACTTGGATATTAGAACTTGGAACATGGATCTGGGAACTTGTAACTTGGAACTTGGATCATGAAACATGGATCTTGGAACTTGAAACTGAAACTTTAAACTTGAAAATTGGAAAATAGACCTGTAACTTGGATCCTGGAACCTCGATCTTGGAACATGTAAATTGGAACTTGGTACTTATAACCTGCTACCTGGAAACTGGAACTTGGAACTTGCAACTTGGAACTATGAAATTGGAAATATTAACATGGAACTTGGAACTTGGAACTAGGAACATGTCACTTGGATCTTGAAACGGAAACTGAAACTTTGCCACATGAAACTTGAAACTTGATCCTTGTAACTATAAACTTGGAAGTTGGAAGTTGGAATTTGAAAATTGGTACTTGGAACTCTGAAGTTGGAACATAGAACTTGGAAGTTGAATCTTGATTTTTAAACTTGAAACTGAAAATTGAAACTTTAAACTTGATACTTGAAACATGAAACTTGGAAATTGGAACTTGGAACTTGGAAGTTGGAAATTGTAACTTGGACATCTGATATTAAAACTTGGAATTTGCAATTGGAACTTGGAACTTGGCACTTTAAATTTGGAAATTGGAACATGGATCTTGAAACGTGAAACTTGGTCTATGAAATTAGAACTAGGAACTTGGAATTTGGTACTTGAAACTTTGAAATTGGTAATTGGAACTTGGAAATTGGAATTTGGGAATTGGAAATTGAAAATTGGACCTTGGAACTTGGCACTTTAAATTTAGAAATTGGAACTCTGAACTTGAAATTTTAAAATTGAGAATTGAAAGATGAAACTTGGAACTTGAAATTGAAACTTTAAACTTGGAAATTGGAAAATGGAACCTGGAACTTGGTACTTGGAACCTTGAACCTTGATATTGGAACATCAAAATTGGAACATGGAACTTGGAATTTCAAAATTGGTACTTGGAACTCTGAAGTTGGAACATGGAACTTGGAAGTTGAATCTTGATTTTCTAAATTTGAAACTTAAAATTGAACCTTTAAACTTGGAAATTGAAACTTGAAAATTGAAACTTGAAACTTGAAACATGGAACTTGAAATTTGAAACTTGAAACATGAAATTTGGAACTTTGATGTTGGAAATTGGAAATTGTAACTTGGACATCTGAAATTAGAACTTGTGACTTGGAAATTGGAACTTGGCAATTGGCACATTGAATTTGGAAATTGGAACATGGAACTTGAAACTTGAAACTTGGTATATGAACTTGGAACTATGAACTTGGAATTTGGTACTTGAATCTTGGAATTTGGAAATTGGAACTTGTAAATTTGAACTTGGAAATTGGACCTTTGGACTTGGCATTTTGATTTTGGAAATTGTAACTTGGAACTTAAAAATTTAAAATTGAGAATTGAAAGATGAAACTTGAAACTTGGAACTTTTAAATTTAAACTTGAACCTTGGAACTTGGAACTTAGGAACATGGTATTTGAAACTTTAAAATAGAATCTTCAACTTTGAAACTTGAAATTTGACACTTGACATTTGAAACTTGAAACTTTATAATGGAAAATGAAACTTGAAGCTTGATACTTCATACTTGGAACTTGGAAATTTGGAACTTGGAACTTTGAACTTGTAGCTTGAATCTTGAAACTTGAAACTTGAATCTTGAAACTATAAACTTGAGACTTGAAACTTAAACTTCAAACTTCAAACTCCAAACTTGAAACTTAATATTGAAATTGTAATGATATGATATCAAAATGTTATTATTCTAATCTATATTAAAAATTACGATATTTAATATTCGAGCGGGTAGTAAGATTTATTTGTGTAGAACTGTCGAGCTGTAATGTGTAGTGAAATCCTTCTACGTCTCTATTTAAAAAGACAACGCACTTTCCGTGGAAAGAGACGCAACTGGATGACCTCACCCCTTTTCTTCTAGGAAGCTTCGAG
>CABFVZ010007187.1:0-12250 GCA_902151445.1 Timema monikensis | reverse complement strand
CACTACTACCACTACTACCACTACTACCACTACTACCACTACTACCACTACTACCACTACCACCACTACCACCACTACTACCACTTCTACTACTACTACTACTACTACTACTACTACTACCACTACTACCACCACCACTACTACTACTACTACCACCACCACCACCACCACCACCATTACCACCACCACGACCACCTGCTAATTTATTTTTTACTTTACCTCCTGTGAAATGTCTCATTTTGATTTTGCTATATTTCCTTTTAAAAGCAGTTTTAATTCAAGAGACAAAGCCTCAGTAGAATTAGTTAACAAATAGTGAAGTGAATCGAAAGAATCATTGTTGATGTCTAGAGAATTTCCCATTTTTTCCTACAGTTTATACAATAAATCCTAAAACATTACCAATATATATTATAAATAGGAAATTTAAAACAACTCAATAAAAAATAAAATTCAAGTCACAATTACCAAACTAACCTAATCTACATTGAAATAAACCTTTGAAACACTCTCTGTAAAGTCAGAATGTAACACTCACGACTTGGGGATATCCGGCTTACTGGTCGACCTCATGAAGACCTGTACACGGATTACCCTCTATAGCTTCCTCCAGGTGTGTTAGGCAGAAAGGTATTAGCTTATCTTGCCAAAATAACTGACACATTCACTTTGCGCGCTTGCCAACATTTCCCTATGCTTTAAAAAATGACCATTAAAATTTCATTTCATCATGTGTTTTATGTAAAGTGATGTTTTCTCTCTTTTTTCAAATCCTTTTCTAATAGCTGAGCTTATCCTGTCTACCCTGACACCTTGCTTCTGGATGTATATAAGATAAATATTTATTATAACGTTTCAAAAATAATATTAACAATCATTTCAGAGACCTACAATAAATAATGTTTAATAAGACAGTGTAGAAACATTGTACATTAATGTACAGTATGTGATAGTTAAGGAAGTCAACCTGAAAGGTTAGTTAGGCTAGGTAAGTGTGAAAAAGTTGTAAGTATGCAAAGTGTAAAAAGAAATGACAAGAGAAGTTTGTTTCAATCTAGAGCTAACTTAACATACCTTACATCACTGTACAGTGTTTCTACACTGTCTTATTATACATTTCCAAGCCATTAGGCTATAATGCAGCTACTTAAACAAGTTAGATTTACAATATAAATATTGATTCGTTTGAAATAGATTAGCCTTTTTTTCTCTTTTTTGAACACTGTGGCTTACTACCTTTTCAGGCTATAATGATACGCTAATGAGTTAGGGAGGAGTAAGGTTGTATTTGTGCATCTGCGCAGAGGGAGTGTGAGAAACCATTTAGAAGAAACCACCCTCGGTAAATCCAACAGGGATTGTCTTTGGCAGTCTAGCCTCGTGTGAGAGTAACGCCTTAGCCCATGCAGCCACCTAAGCAGAGGACACTAATTCAGTCTACTATTTTCTCAAATATTTCTACAAGCTGATCTCTGCTACTAACATTTAAAATCTCACTATTAGCGATATCAGAATTTCTTGTTCCTTACCTGCTTTACTCTTTGAGAAGACTTTATTTGATCCAACTGGGCTCTGAGCCAGCTTCTCAGAGGTGTTTTGTTGCTCTTTGGAGTTGAACACAGCCGAGGCCTTCAATAAAAAGTCGTTGATGAGATGTGAATGCAATATTTATTTAATTTCCAACTCCACTTATAATGAGCAGCTTAGTGTTATTTCAGATTGCTGTAGTGGCAAGACACCACGGGGTTCCCTTCTATGTGGCAGCACCATTCACGTCTATAGACTTCCACATTCCTAGTGGAGAACACATAGTCATAGAAGAGAGACCTGACAGGGAAATGACCCACATAGGAGACCACAGGATCGCTGCACCAGGTTAGGAAACCATCAACGAACAATATCAATTATATCAGTGAAATATATTGTCTGTATTGGCTACTCATCGTCGTCGTCATCATCATCATCATGAACAGCTTCCAACCCCTGGCTGGGCTCAGTCCTCTCCTCTCTCCTCCACACTCCTCCTTACTCCCTTCAGCCATCTGTCCCTTGGTCTTCCTCTCGGCCTCCTACCCTCACCTCCACATCCAACATCTTCCTGGGCATTCTTTCCCTCCCCATTTTCGTCACATGGCCATACCACCTTTGTCGTGCCTTCTCTATTCTGTTCTGTTCTGTTCCTCTTATTCTCTCATTTCTCAGGAATCTCATGTCACTTGCCTGCATTCTGCTTCTATCCTCTTCCTTCATTTCCCACGTTTCTGCAGGGTAAGTCAATATCGGTGGGTAACAGTTCTTGTAGATCACTGCCTGGCACTCGCCAAGCTTCTCACCCTTCTGCTCGTTTTCCTCTCTACTATAAACTAGTGCTGACTCTAACCAAATAGTGCGAGCAAGTAGGACATGATATAAACTAGTGCTGACTCCAACCAGTTAGTTTGAGCCAGTATTACATGATATAAATTATTGCTGACTCCAACAAACTAGTGCGACCCAGTAGGACATGATATAAACTAGTGCTGAGTCCAACCAACTAATGCGAGCCAGTAGGACATGATATAAGCTAATGTTGACTCTAACCAAATAGTGCGAGCCACTAGGACATGATATAAACTAGTGCTGACTCTAACCAAATAGTACAAGCTAGTAGGACATGATATAAACTAGTACTGACTCTAACCAAATAGTGCCAGAAAGTAGGACATGATATAAACTAGTGCTGACTCCAACCAAATAGAGCGAGCCACTAGGACATGATATAAACTAGTGCTGACTCTAACCAAATAGTGCCAGAAAGTAGGACATGATATAAACTAGTGCTGACTCCAACCAAATAGTGCCAGAAAGTAGGACATGATATAAACTAGTGCTGACTCCAACCAAATAGTGCGAGCCACTAGGACATGATATAAACTAGTGCTGACTCTACCAAATAGTACAAGCTAGTAGGACATGATATAAACTAGTGCTGACTAACCAAATAGTGTGAGCCAGTAGGACATGATATAAACTAGTGCTGACTCTAACCAAATAGTGTGAGCCAGTAGGACATGATATACACCGGTGCTGACTCTAACCAAACAGTGTGAGCCAGTAGGACATGATATAAACTAGTGCTGACTCCAACCAAATAGTGCGAGCCTGTAGGACATGATATAAACTAGTGCTGACTATAACAAAATAGTGCGAGCCAGTAGGACATTATATAAACTCATGCTGACTCCAACCAAATAGTGCGAGCAAGTAGGACAAGATATAAACTAGTGCTGACTTTAACCAAATAGTGCAAGCAAGTAGGACATGATATAAACTAGTGCTGACTCCAACAAACTAGTGCGAGCCAGTAGGACATGATATAAATTAGTTTATATCCAAATAGTGCGAGCCTGTAGGACATGATATAAACTAGTGCTGACTCTAACCAAATAGTGTGAGCCAGTAGGACATGATATAAACTAGTGCTGACTTTAACCAAATAGTGCGAGCCAGTAGGACATGATATACACTAGTACTGACTCCAACCAAATAGTGCGAGCCAGTAGGACATGATATAAACTAATGTTGACTCCAACCAAATAGTGCGATCCTGTAGGACATGATATAAACTAGTGCTGACTCTAACCAAATAGTGTGAGCCAGTAGGACATGATACACATTAGTGATAACTCTAACCAAATAGTGCGAGCCAGTAGGACATGATATACACGAGTACTGACTCCAACCAAATAGTGCGAGCCAGTAGGACATGATATAAACTAATGTTGACTCCAACCAAATAGTGCGAGCAAGTAGGACATGATATAAACTAATGTTGACTCTAACCAAATAGTGCGAGCAAGTAGAACATCATATAAACTAGTGCTGACTACAATAAACTAGTGTGAGCCAGTAGGACATGATATACACTAGTACTGACTCCAACCAAATAGTGCGAGCCTGTAGGCCATGATATAAACTAGTGCTGACTCCAACCAAATAGTGTGAGCTTGTAGGATATGATATAAACTAGTCCTACCTCTAACCAACTAATTTCGAGCCAGTAGGACATGATATAAACTAGTGCTGTCTCTAACCAAATAGTGCGAGCAAGTAGGACATGATATAAACTAGTGCTGACTCTAACCAACTAGTGTGATTAAGTAGGACATGATATAAACTAGTGCTGACCTTAACCAAATAGTGCGAGAAAGTAGGACATAATATAAACTAATGTTGACTCCAACAAACTAGTGCGAGCCGGTAGGACATGATATAAACTAGTGCTGACTAACCAACTAGATCTAGCCAATAGCTAATGATATAAACTAGTGCTGACTCCAACCAAATAGTGCGAGCCAGTAGGACATGATATAAACTAGTACTGACTCCAACCAGTTAGTTTGAGCCAGTAGGACATGATATAAACTAGTGCTGACTCCAACCAAATAGTGTGAGCCATTAGGACATGATATAAAGTAGTGCTGACTCTAACCAACTAGTGCGAGCAAGTAGAACATGATATAAACTAGTGCTGACTCTAACCAACTAGTGCGAGCAAGTAGGACATGGTATAAACTAGTGCTGACTCTAACCAAATAGTGTGAGCCAGTAGGACATAATATAAACTAGTGCTGACTCCTACCAAATAGTGCGAGCCAGTAGGACATGATATAAACTAGTGCTGACTCTTAACCAAATAGTGCGAGCCAGTAGGACATGATATAAACTAGTGCTGACTCTAACCAAATAGTGCGAGCCAGTAGGACATGATATAAACTCGTGTTGACTCTAACCAAATAGTGCGAGCAATTAGGACATGATTTAAACTAATGTTGACTCTAACCAAATAGTGCAAGCAAGTAGGAAATGTTCTAAACTAATGTTGACTCTAACCAAATTATGTTAGCAAGTAGGACATGATATAAACTAATGTTGACTCTAACCAAATAGTGCGAGTCAGTAAGACATGATATAAACTAGTGCTGACTCCAACCAAATAGTGTGAGCCAATAGGAAATGATATAAACTTGTGCTGACTCCAACCAAATAGTGCGAGCCAGTAGGACATGATATAAACTAGTGCTGACTCTAACCAAATAGTGCGAGCCAGTAGGACATAACTAGTGTTGACTCTAACCAAATAGTGCGAGCAAGTAGGACATGATATAAACTAATGTTGACTCTAACCAAATAGTGCGAGCAAGTAGGAAATGTTCTAAACTAATGTTGACTCTAACCAAATAGTGCAAGCAAGTAGGATATGATATAAACTAATGTTGACTCTAACCAAATAGTTCGAGCAAGTAGGGCATGATATAAACTAGTGCTGACTCCAACCAAATAGTGCGAGCAAGTAGGACATGATATAAACTAGTGCTGACTCCAACCAAATATTGCGAGCAAGTAGGACATGATATAAACTAGTGCTGACTCTAACCAAATAGTGCGAGCAACTAGGACATGATATAAACTAATGTTGACTTTAACCAAATAGTGCGAGCAAGTAGGACATGATATAAACTAATGTTGACTCTAACCAAATAGTGCGAACAAGTAGGACATGATATAAACAAGTGCTGACTCCAACCAAATAGTGCAAGCAAGTAGGACATAATATAATCTAGTAGTGACTCCAACCAAATAGTGTGAGCCAATAGGACATGATATAAACTTAGTGCTGACTCCAACCAAATAGTGCCAGAAAGTAGGACATGATATAAACTAGTGCTGACTCCAACCAAATAGTGCGAGCCACTAGGACTTGATATAAACTAATGTTGACTCTAACCAAATAGTTCAAGCAAGTAGGACATAATATAAACTAGTGGAGACTCCAACCAAATAGTGTGAGCCAGTAGGACATGATATAAACTAGTGCTGACTCACCCCAAATATTGCGATAAAGTAGGACATAATATAAACTAGTGGTGGCTCCAAACAAATAGTGTGAGTTAGTAGGAAATGATATAAACTAGTGCTGACTCCCACCAAATAGTGCCAGAAAATATGACATGATATAAACTAATGTTGACTCTAACCAAATAGTGCGAGCAAGTTGGACATGATATAAACTAATGTTGACTCTAACCAAATAGTTCGAGCAAGTAGGACATGAAATAAACTAGTGGAGACTCCAACCAAATAGTGTGAGCCAGTAGGACATGATATAAACTAGTGCTGGCACCAACCAAATATTGCGAGAAAGTAGGACATAATATAAACTAGTGGTGACTCCAACCAAATAGTGTGAGCCAGTAAGAAATGATATAAACTAGTGCTGACTCTAACCAAATAGTGCGAGCCAATATGAAATGATATAAACTAGTGTTGACTCTAACCAAATAGTGTGAGCCAGTAGGACATGATATAAACTAGTGCTGACTACAACAAACTAGTGCGAGCAAGTAGGACATGATATAAACTAGTGCTGACTCTAACCAACTAGTGCGAGCAAGTAGGACATGATATAAACTTATGTTGACTCTAACCAAATAGTGCGAGTCAGTAGTATATAATATAAACTAGTTCTGACTACAACAAACTAGTGTGAGCCAGTAGGACATGATATACACTAGTGCTGACTCTAACCAAATAGTGTGAGCCAGTAGGACATGATATAAAGTAGTGCTGACTCTAACCAAATAGTGCGAGCCAGTAGGAAATTATATACACTAGTGCTGACTCTAACCACACAGTGTGAGCCAGTAGGAAATGATATAAACTAGTGCTGACTCTAACCAAATAGTGTGAGCCAGTAGGACATGATATACACTGGTGCTGACTCTAACGAAACAGTGTGAGCCAGTAGGACATGATATAAACTAGTGCTGACTCCAACCAAATAGTGCGAGCCAGTAGGACATGATATAAACTCGGGCTGACTCCAACCAAATAGTGTGAGCCAGTAGGACATGATATAAACTAGTACTGACTCCAACTAAATAGTGCGAGCAAGTAGGACAAGATATAAACTAGTGCTGAATTTAACCAAATAGTGCGAGCAAGTAGGACATGATATAAACTAGTGCTGACTCCAACAAACTAGTGCGAGCAAGTAGGACATGATATAAATTAGATTATATCCAAATAGTGCGATCCAGTAGGATATGATAATAACTAGATTATAACCAAATAGTGCGATCCAGTAGGACATGATATAAACTAGTGCTGACTCCAACCAGTTAGTTTGAGCCAGTAGTACATGATATAAATTATTGCTGACTCCAACAAACTAGTGCGACCCAGTAGGACATGATTTAAACTCGTGCTGAGTCCAACCAACTAATGCGAGCCAGTAGGACATGATATAAGTTAATGTTGACTCTAACCAAATATTTTGAGCCTGTTGGGACATGATTTAAACTAGTGCTGACTCTAACCAAATAGTTCAAGCCAGTAAGACATGATATAAACTTGTGCTGACTCCAACCAAATAGTGTGATCTAGTAGGACATGATATAAACTAGTACTGACTCCAACCAAATAGTGCAAGCAAGTAGGACATGATATAAACTAGTGCTGACTTTAACCAAATAGTGCGAGCAAGTAGGAAACGATATAAACTAGTGCTGACTCCAACCAAATAGTGCAAGCCTATAGGACATGATATAAACTTGTGCTGACTCTAACCAAATAGTGTGAGCCAGTAAGACATGATATACACTAGTGCTGACTCTAACCAAACAGTGTGAGCCAGTAGGACATGATATAAACTAGTTCTGACTCTAACCAAATAGTGCGAGCCAGTAGGACATGATATACACAAGTGCTGACTCTAACCACACAGTGTGAGCCAGTAGGATATGATATAAACTAGTGCTGACTCTAACCAAATAGTGTGAGCCAGTAGGACATGATATACACTAGTGCTTACTCTAACGAAACATTGTGAGCCAGTAGGACATGATATAAACTAGTGCTGACTCCAACCAAATAGTGCGAGCCTGTAGGACATGATATAAACTAGTTCTAACTTTATCCAAATAGTGCGAGCCAGTAGGACATGATTTAAACTCGTGCTGACTCCAACCAAATAGTGTGAGCCAGTAGGACATGATATAAACTAGTACTGACTCCAACAAAATAGTGCGAACCACTAGGACCTGATATAAACTAATGTTGATTCTAACCAAATATTTCGAGCAAGTAGGACATGAAATAAACTAGTGGAGACTCCAACAAACTAGTGCGAGCAAGTAGGACATGATATAAATTAGATTATATCCAAATAGTGCGAGCCAGTAGGACATGATATAAACTAGATTATAACTAAATAGTGCGAGCCAGTAGGACATGATATAAACTAGTGCTGACTCTAACCAGTTAGTTTGAGCCAGTAGTACATGATATAAATTATTGCTGACTCCAACAAACTAGTGCGACCCAGTAGGACATGATATAAACAAGTGCTGAGTCCAACCAACTAATGCGAGCCAGTAGGACATGATATAAGCTAATGTTGACTCTAACCAAATAGTTTGAGCCTGTAGGACATGATATAAACTAGTGCTGACTCTAACCAAATAATGCGAGCCAGTAGGACATGATATAAACTCGTGCTGACTCCAACCAAGTAGTGTGAGCCAGTAGGACATGATATAAACTAGTACTGACTCCAACCAAATAGTGCGAGCAAGTAGGACATGATATAAACTAGTACTGACTTTAACCAAATAGTGCGAGCAAGTAGGACATGATATAAACTAGTGCTGACTCCAACCAAATAGTGCAAGCCGGTAGGACATGATATAAACTACTGCTGACTCCAACCAAATATTGCGAGAAAGTAGGACATAATATAAACTAGTGGTGACTCCAACCAAATAGTGTGAGTTAGTAGGAAATGATATAAACTAGTGCTGACTCCAAACAAATAGTGCCAGAAAATATGACATGATATAAACTAATGTTGACTCTAACCAAATAGTGCGAGCAAGTAGGATATGTTATAAACTAATGTTGACTCTAACCAAATAGTTCGAGCAAGTAGGACATGAAATAAACTAGTGGACACTCCAACCAAATAGTGTGAGCCAGTAGGACATGATATAAACTAGTGCTGACACCAACCAAATATTGTGAGCCGGTAGGAATATATATAAACTAGTGGTGACTCCAACCAAATGGTGTGAGCCAGTAAGACATGATATAAACTAGTGCTGACTCTAACCAAATAGTGCGAGCCAATATGAAATGATATAAACTAGTGTTGACTCTAACCAAATAGTGTGAGCCAGTAGGACATGATATAAACTAGTGCTGACTACAATAAACTAGTGCGATCAAGTAGGAAATGATATAAACTAGTGCTGACTCTAACCAACTAGTGCGAGCAAGTAGGAAATGATATAAACTTATGTTGACTCTAACCAAATAGTGTGAGTCAGTAGGATATAATATAAACTAGTGCTGACTACAACAAACTAGTGTGAGCCAGTAGGACATGAAATACACTAGTGTTGAATCTAACCAAACAGTGTGAGCCAGTAGGACATGATATAAACTAGTGCTAACTCTAACCAAATAGTGCGAGCCAGTAGGACATGATATACACTAGTGCTGACTCTAACCACACAGTGTGAGCAAGTAGGACATGATATAAACTAGTGCTGACTCTAACCAAATAGTGTGAGCCAGTAGGACATGATATACACTAGTGCTGACTCTAACGAAACAGTGTGAGCCAGTAGGACATGATTTAAACTAGTGCTGACTCCAACCAAATAGTGCGAGCCAGTAGGACAAGATATAAACTAGTGCTGACTTTAACCAAATAGTGCGAGCAAGTAGGACATGATATAAACTAGTGCTGACTCTAACTAACTAGTGCGAGCAAGTAGGACATGTTATAAACTAGTGCTGACTCTAACCAAATAGTGTGAGCCAGTAGGACGTGATATAAACTAGTGCTGACTCTAACCAAATAGTGCGAGCCAGTAGGACATGATATAAACTAGTGCGACTCCAACCAAATAGTGCGAGCCAGTAAGACATGATATAAACTAGTGCTGACTCCAACCAAATAGTGCGAGCAAGTAGGACATGATATAAACTAGTGGTGACTCCAACCAAATAATGTGAGCCAGTAGGACATGATATAAACTAGTGCTGAATCCAACCAAATAGTGCGAGAAAGTAGGACATGATATAAACTAATGTTGACTCTAACCAAATAGTTCGAGCAAGTAGGACATGATATAATCTAGTTCTGACTCCAACCAAATAGTGCGAGCAAGTAGGACATGATATAAACTAGTGCTGACTCTAACCAAATAGTGCGAGCAAGTAGGACATGATATAAACTAATGTTGACTCTAACCAAATAGTGCGAGCAAGTAGGACATGATATAAACTAATGTTGACTCTAACCAAATAGTGCAAGCAAGTAGGACATGATATAAACAAGTGCTGACTCCAACCAAATAGTGTGAGCCAATAGGACATGATATAAACTAGTGCTGAATCCAACCAAATAGTGCCAGAAAGTAGGACATGATATAAACTAGTGCTGACTCCAACCAAATATTGCGAGCAAGTAGGACATAATATAATCTACTGGTGACTCCAACCAAATAGTGTGAGTTAGTAGGAAATGATATAAACTAGTGCTGACCCCAACCAAATAGTGCCAGAAAATATGACATGATATAAACTAATGTTTACTCTAACCAAATAGTGCGAGCAAGTAAGACATGATATAAACTAATGTTGACTCTAACCAAATAGTTCGAGCAAGTAGGACATGATATAAAATATTGGAGACTCCAACCAAATAGTGTAAGCCAGTAGGACATGATATAAACTAGTGCTGACACCAACCATATATTGCGAGCAAGTAGGACATAATATAAACTAGTGGTGACTCCAACCAAATAGTGTGAGCCAGTAAGACATGATATAAACTAGTGCTGACTCTAACCAAATAGTGCGAGCCGATATGAAATGATATAATTTAGTGTTGACTCTAACCAAATAGTGTGAGCCAGTAGGACATGATATAAACTAGTGCTGACTACAACAAACTAGTATGAGCCAGTAGGACATGATATACACTAGTGCTGACTCTAACCAAACAATGTTAGCCAGTAGGACATGATATAAACTAGTGCTGACTCTAACAAAATAGTGCGAGCCAGTAGGACATTATATACAATAGTGCTGACTCTAACCACACAGTTTGAGCCAGTAGGACATGATATAAACTAGTGCTGACTCTAACCAAATAGTGTGAGCCAGTAGGACATGATATACACTAGTGCTGATTCTAACCAAACATTGTGAGCCAGTAGGACATGATATAAACTAGTGCTGACTCCAACCAAATAGTGCGAGCCTGTAGGACATGATATAAACTAGTGCTGACTCTAACCAAATAGTGCGAGCCAGTAGGAGATGATATGAACTCGTGCTGACTCCAACCAAATAGTGTGAGCCAGTAAGACATGATATAAACTAGTACTGACTCCAACCAAATAGTGCGAGCACGTATGACATGATATAAAATAGTGCTGACTTTAACCAAATAGTGCGAGCAAGTAGGACATGAAATAAACTAGTGCTGACTCCAACCAAATAGTGCGAGCCTGTAGGACATGATATAAACTAGTGCTGACTCTAACCAAATAGTGTGAGCCAGTAGGACATGATATTCACTAGTGCTGACTCTAACCAAACAGTGTGAGCCAGTAGGACATGATATAAACTAGTGCTGAATCTAACCAAATAGTGCGAGCCAGTAGGACCATATATAAACTAATGTTGACTCCAACCAAATAGTGCGAGCAAGTAGGAAATGATTTAAACTAATGTTGACTCTAACCAAATAGTGTGAGCAAGTAGGACATGATATAAACTAGTGCTGACTCCAACAAACTAGTGCGAACAAGTAGGACATGATATAAATTAGATTATATCCAAATAGTGCGAGCCAGTAGGACATGATATAAACTAGTGCTGACTCCAACCAGTTAGTTTGAGCCAGTAGTACATGATATAAACTAGTGCTGACTCCAACAAACTAGTGCGATTAAGTAGGACATGATATAAACTAGTGCTGACCTTAACCAAATAGTGCGAGCAAGTAGGACATAATATAAACTAATGTTGACTCCAACAAACTAGTGCGAGCCGGTAGAACATGATATAAACTAATGTTGACTCTAACCAAATAGTGCGAGCAAGTACGACATGATATAAACTAGTGCTGACTATCCAACTAGATCTAGCCAATAGGAAATGATATAAACTAGTGCTAACTCCAACCAAATAATGC
>CABFVZ010007186.1:0-12253 GCA_902151445.1 Timema monikensis | reverse complement strand
AACGTATAGCCCGAACGGGTAGTAAGACACGCTGCTAAAACTAATTAAATAACAATTGCGTGTTTGGAACCGTTTGAAGAAAAAAAAACCTCTGTACACAATATTGGGAATTTACCTCCGATCTTGTCACCAGCAATCCAGTCTAGTACGAGAAAGTCGAATGAAAAATGTTTTCTTCCACTAGGTAAGAAATATAAAGAAAACCATACTACTGATTATTTGAGCTTAAACTAAAAATAACGTGGCAGATTTCTGCCGGGTGTGGTCTTTGATAAAAGCCGCACTCTGGCCTTTCCCTTCCAAGAAACTTGACCCATGTAAACAACAGATTAGCTCGCTCCCCCTTCCCTCTTTCAGAGCAAAATTGACAGATATGACAACACCGCAACTCTAGCTCGGTATCGGCTAAACAGTCCAAATAGTTCAATAAATGGACGTTTCTCAGGAGTTGCGCTGATAGCGCTTCTCAAATTTTACAAGGTAGTCCTTCCACTTAACGTTCCTTACCCTCTAAGACAACTCTTACTTGAAGTGAACGTACATCTTGATGGATTCCATCCAAAAACACGAGTATAACCGCTAAGCTATGTTATATTACTTTAACGTTAAGTCGATCGTAATCCTGACCTTAAACTTTATTAAAACCATATTTTCCCTGTTGCTCGTGCCAATTTGTTTGTCATATTTTAGGTAGGTATCTACTTTTTGAAACAGAGGTGGTTTGAGGTGGTTTGTGTATAATCCATCCATCACCACACACATGGACAACTCATATTGGAGTTATTTCCTTGGCTATGACATGGTTTCCATAGAGCAAGTTGTTCATGCCCTAAGTGCCTATAACTTCCCCCAATCAATGTAGATCTAGTGTGGTTTGGTCGTGATTAACACTGATACCTCAAGTGGGAGGGGCCGGCCGAGAATACAATGATCCACCTTAAGTGATAGCATAACCTAACACCTGTGTAATATTCGATTAGAGCCGCTTTCAGCGTGACCAATTCTACAGTCAGTCCAGGTACAGGCCCAACTAAGAGTACTGCACCAAGGAAAAATACAGGATTAGCGTGTCTGACTCTGGATATCTAGTCTTATATCCTCAGGTCAACTCTTCTTAATCAGGCTGGGTTAGTGTTCATGAAGAGTTAATAACGTACAGTGCACAATTCATAATAAAATTACAGCCATTCACAATGAAGCGTAATAATCAGAGTCTTACTCAAATCGATTTTTATTTTCCTTCTAAAAGTTGACTTAAACGCTTAACTCCCTCACTTGAGTCAGTATGAAAATAGAGTAACCTAATAATGTACAAGGGCTGTGAAAATTCTGATGAAATTTTTAACTACACCTCTTTGTGAACAAGGACTTTCTGCACTTAACTTTATTAAAATAAGAAAAGAATAATATTAATATTTAGCACCACGTCTTACTACCCGTTCGGGTTATACGCTTTAAGAACTAATTACGCTAATTGATTAGGAATTGGGAAGGTTGAATTAGAGGAAGTGAACCCGCATTTGCGTGGAGGGAGAGTGGAAAACCATTNAGAGGAAGTGAACCCGCATTTGCGTGGAGGGAGAGTGGAAAACCATTTAGGAAAAACCACCCCCAGTTCACCCGACCGAGATTTGAACCTCGATCTCCCCGTCCTCAGCAGTCGAGCTCAACACGACAAACGCGTTAGCCAACTACGCCACTGAGGCGGGTAATAAGAAAAGAGTACTACCGTTGTCCGTTGAGGAAGAACTTCCGGTGTCCTTAGCCATAATGCGTCCAACTTTAGTAATTTCCACATATTAAATTTTAATGTAAAAAGTAGGTGCTATGATGGGGCTACACAAAATTTAATAGAAAATTGTAAAGCTTCCACAATACATAAAAGTTTTAGAACAGCCTAATCTATTAAATAAGGTAAAAGGTTAAAACTTAGATATATGGTTCTCAAAAATATATATAAAAATTAATCTAATAAAATAAAGTTACTAAGTTGGTAGATATACTAAAGAAGAAAATTAATAAACAACCAAACTTACATGGTTGTTAAATAATTTGTTTCTTTTTACGAATTCATAATTGTACGAGAGTAATTCTCATAATTATTGGTTTATCTTCTGAGTTTTAATTTATCCACATGCTTCTTGATTTTCATTTTGCAGTTTCCACGAATATGGCACATAAATGCTGAAACATGACGGAATTTCCACTGCTAGATATGCATAACGAGTGAGTGATGGGACAAAAACAGATAAGGCTTAGATTATTCCACTACATTCTCTACTTCATTTAAACTGTCGGCAGATGTTAACCTCCAAATCAAGTTTTATTGTATTTTTACTTTAATACATGTTGAACTCTAAACATTGTTTTTCTGTGATTTTTGTATATTTTAAAGGTATTTGGATAATAATATTTAATGACTCCATTATAACTCATTTGGTTAGGGATAACCCATAAATTAAAAAAAATTGATGCTTTTTAATTCTTTATTTATTTGAACTTAATAAATTGTTTGTACAGACTACATAGTTTATCTGTAAGTTTTGTAACAACTTTCTTAACGTGTATTTATATATTTTTAGACTTTTCATCAACATATGTGTAGCTTAGTTGAGGCTGAATTAGTAATTTTTATGTTTAATGTTCATATTCTGACATATTTTTTTACTCGAAGTAAATAGTATCATATATTTGTCTTGCATTATCAATTTATTATATCTACCAGCTTAATAACTTTATTTTATTAAATTAATTTTTATATATATTTTTAAGAACAATATATCTAAGGCTTAACTCTTAATGCTAATATCCACTCCCTACTTTAAACAATTTTTAGAATGTTTTCTAAAATTTTATTAAATAAGGTCTTAAAAATATTTACTCTAAGGCTTAGCGCAGGGAAAAAAATTAGTTAAATTGTAAATTTTGAAACATAAAATTAACCCAATTGAAGTAAAGTCTGGACTATTAAATCAAATCTGATTTTTATTTTATTATGATTTTATTATGTTCTTGAATATTATGTTAGACTTACTTCTCAATCAAAAATACAATAAATCCCCTTTATTTTCAATAATATTTACAATCGTAGTCATTTATACTAGAATAAAGATTTTTTTTTTTAATTAACAAACAAGTATGGCTACCACAAGGCACTTCAAAAATGAGCAGCAAATATTTTTCGTATGGCCTTAACTGGTGGAGCCTCTTCTTGAATTATAATTGGCTTGTACGCCAAGTCCGAAGGTTGTCCGTGGTCATCTTCATGCATAATACATCAATAATTACAGTTAAATCAACTTTATGCGTTGTTCACTATTCACTAATCACTAAGAATAGATTATGATTAAAAACGGTGTGTTTCAACTTTTTGCCCACATCGCTAAGTGTTATACAATAATCGCTATTAGCTATGCGTTCTCATGAATATAAACCCACCATCATATATAGCTCGTCTGCTACCACCCAACCTCTTGTTGAAACAGACTGGAGCATGGACCTTACAAATAATGTATTTGCTTATCATAAATAGTTGGAGTGCTAAAGCAAGGGTTTGTATAAATGGTGCAATGCAGATAATTTAGCTTCGTTGGGAAATTATTAGGGAGTGGTGGCAAGAAATGTACACATTTTATTTAAGGCCAGTCAAAAATGTTTAGAAATGTACGCTGAAAAAACTAAGTATACGATTACACATAGACCACAGTTTGGCGACGGTAATTTAGATATTACTTCGAACAACATATCATTTGACAGGGTTAATGAGTTCATATATTTATGTACAATTTCAACTAGCAATAACATTATTATATTGGAAATTAGGAAAATAATACATTCGGTAAATGCATTCTATTATTTGGTCAGTAAGTTGACATATTGTCTGCTTTAAAGAAATGTAAAACCCAGAATATACAAAACAATAATTTTACCGGTTCTTCTCTATGGGTGTTAAACGTGGTCTCTTACCTTACGTGACGAAAACAAATTGACGGTGTTCGAAAATAAGGTGCTTAAGAAGAGATTTCATCCAAAAAGGAATGACGCTACTGGGGAATAAAGGAGGTTATATAGTACTCATCAAGTCTCGTAGATTGCAGTGGAGGGGAATAAGAACCTGGTTCAGAGTATTGACCCGATGGAAGATACTATTAGAAGGACCTATTTATTTATTTATACTCTACTCATTTCAGTTCATGGCCAGTATTACAATTTGAGAGTAGCTTGTATTAGGGTTATTCTAAATAATCGAGTAGTAGGGCCTACATATTTAAACAAATGTTAAGATTTGTTGCTACAGTTTGTTATTACAGTTTTGTATAAACATTTGTCACTCAATTATAATAATGTTGGCTACCCAGCAAATAATTCCTCCACCTTTTTCTGAAAATATTCACGGATTTTTAAATCTTTTAGAGGTGACCTGGTGGTCTAGGGGTAAGGTGTCAGACTTCTGTGCTGGCGGCCGGGGTTCAATTCTCGGTCCTGGCACAGATTTATCTGATTACCAAACCCTTCCTTCACCTCTGACAAGACATCTTGTGAATGTGGGGAATGCCAGGCTTCCACCGTGGTTCGGATTCCACGTTAAACTGTAGGTCCTTCATTTCATCTCACAATCACCCTACCATTACACATTAGCGTAAGTGCGTATAACCCGAACGGGTAATAAGACGCGGTGCTAATAATAATAATAATAATAATAATAATAATAAATCTTTTAGTCCTGATGTTCTATCTTTCCAAACCCTAGCCGCTTGAATATTTTTCAAAGTTTTTGGTTTTATGTTTGGGTGCTCGTACATAAGCTCTATTTCGTGTTTTATTTTATGTATGTATATTTTGGTCATTTCTGAGTAGAAACAAGAAGGCCATTTCGATTCTATAATTTTATAAAGTCATGATTTAAAACTCAAAAGAGGTCGGTTTTACATATTGAAACATTTGAAGTTTTTTAGGTACTTACTAACATTATCATTTTTTTTTAGGTTAAAATTTAATCTTATACGGGTATTTTAGATTGTTTGAATAGTCTGTTTCAAGTTTTTATTCATGCCAAGAAGAAGTTGTGAGGAGTAGTCAAGGTTTGACAGGACCAATGTTTCACATATGTTTGATTTTACGTCATTTGGTTAGACTCTGTTTGAATTTAAACAATAATATTATGTTTGTCCACAAGATGAGAGATGTTTCCTCAGGTTGTATTTTCCTCAATTACTGCTCCTGAGTTATTACAGTGCTTTACCCTGGATAGCGACACACACTCAATCTGTATGTTTGGATCGACACACATTCTTTTGAGCAGATTGTCACCACCTCTCAACTTATAAGCACATTTGCAAATATTAAGCTTCGAGCGTGTTTTTTTAGAGATCTAACAAATCCAAGTCTTAAATTAAAATAATGTGTTTTTATCAAATACACAAATTTGCAAATATAACTTAACGTGGGGGGGACACACACAAACGGTAATGCTTATGAACAAATCATAGTGTTTATTTCTCTTGACCACCAAATGATGATGAACCTAGACCTTTTTTATATAATATAAATATTAATAAAAGTGCTATATTCTCAAGCTTTCTATCATAAGGTTAGGCCTACATTCATGCATAATGCATAGCTAATAGTAGATAGTGCACAATTGATAAGAAAACTATATCGGCTTATAATAAAAAGTAGTGTTTAAAGTATTGACTTGGCCCTAGGCTCTTTGACAACTGGATAAGGTATAAAATACTTCATTAAAGGGCTCAGTCGACAAACAACGTC
The DNA here is from genome assembly GCA_902151445.1 of Timema monikensis. Classification (NCBI taxonomy): domain Eukaryota; kingdom Metazoa; phylum Arthropoda; class Insecta; order Phasmatodea; family Timematidae; genus Timema; species Timema monikensis. Next base: position 6,484 of record CABFVZ010007186.1, on the reverse strand, counting down.
GTTAATTCAGTTGTATCTTTGAAACTCGCAACTAACCTAATCTAAGTTTTGCCTGTACTTTTAAATCAAATTTTATTTTTATTTGGTCCGAAATTCTTGGTATTCTTGAAACAAATTTGAAATATAGTTAGGAGAGATTAGTATATTGTTTAGAAATCAACAAATTAGAACAAATTAATTGTTTTTATGGGCCCAATTTTTAGCAAACAATGATAAAAAAGTAAGAATAAATTAAAATACAATAGGAGTAATAAAAATGGCAGTTCTAAACGGACAATATTAAGAAGCACTTGTTCAATTAAGGAACTCCTGTTACAATATATTACAACATATTAAAAGCAACCAGATAAAATAATTTAGCTCATGAATTTGATTTTTAATGACGCCATGTGAAGGATATATGAGACCTTTTAACTCTTAACAATAGACATTATATTTTTGTAAAGATGATGCTAAATGAGTATTTGAATATTTAATATTATTGTTATTAAAACCACATGTAAATTACAATGAAAAGTAGTGTCAAATATAGGCATTATTAATGTAATAAATCGCTACAGGGAAAGACAGGTTATAATTAGTAAAATTTTAATATATTTGAATTGAAAAGTGATTATTTCTTTTCTCCCGGCTAATGGCTGCGGGAGATGTCATTAATTATCGGAATAGGCCTTTTAGACGAACATGCAGCCAGAACACATACCGGCAGGATGGCGCTCATCTGCTGTTGATTTGCCAGATCAAGCGTGTCAAACCCGTGTAATTACAAGGGCTAGTGTTGTGAGTGCTAAACTTTAAATCTTGTTTTAAAGTCACTTTAATAATAATTATTGTTGACAATTGCGTGTCCGTGATGTCTCGGGTGTTTGTCCTTGTTCAGAAGAGAAAACAATCCGTCACACACTGAAGTGCTGACAATCATTGTTGGTGAACAAATTCAACATTTGGCTTGTAATTTATCTCTGGTGGGTAAATAATAATTAGTGAACTAAGCACACTTGCAAGATTTCCTCGATTATCACCCAATTTACAAATGTCAAAATTTCAAAATTTCAAATTGTGTATTTCTACGACGCTTATGTAAAGAATAATTAAGCCGAATTTTATGTTGGTCCATCAGGTCTTATTATTATTATTAGCACCGCGTCTTACTACCCGTTCGGGTTGTACGCACTTACGCTAATGTGTAATGGTAGGGTGATTGTGAGATGAAATGGAGGACCTACAGTTTAACGTGGAATCCGAACCACGGTGGAGGCCTGGCATTCCTCACATTCACCATCAGGTCTTCAAGCAGCACAAAACACTATGACCCGTAAGTTTGAAATGATTGGCCGAGAGCTTCCCGCAGTCTCATTGGCTGAAACAACGGTCGTTTATTATGAAGTTATTGAATAACGCTTTAACAGCAGTTGTATGCGTAGTTTAATATTCACTATGGACTCTGTAACGATTATGAATATCATTATAAGAAAATAATATGCTTCAACTTCTTCCGCACTATGTGATATGCACTATTTATTATTAGCTATGCGGTATGTATGGATATAAGGAATGATCTCCCTGAAATGTGATGTTGCAAAAGCTGTATTCGAGACTGTAAGAGCGTAGCTGTTTACAAGCGAGCAGTGTTACTGAGCACTAAACTATGTTAATATCCGCTATAAATTGTCACGAGTACAGGTGAGGTGAGGTGAGGTGGGGTGAGCTGGAAAAGAACAACACGGAGTGAAGCTTGGAAAATTATAGGGCATGAGTGCTAGCTCATATATCGTGAGCTAATTTGTTTCACATAGGTGCTATTAATGGATGTTATCGACTAGAAACAAACGAGTATCGTTTCAACATGGCTGGGATTGATCTTCAGTGAGATGGCCCTGCGTTACGCATGCATAGCTGTCCACACTTTGTCTGATCAGGTTAACTGGAGCGAGGGGAACGAACGGCCAGCTATTCATGCCTCACATGTGTTATATCAATATAACACTCAGGAACACGTGTGTTAATATCATTGTTATATTTTAACTAGGAATATACCTATACTTAATATTGTTTTGTGTAGTTTTACAAGTTTTAATGTAACACTTATACAGAATGTTAAAAAATGGGTTCAGAGCTTTAGGATATTGTAGTCCTCATTAAAATGAATAAAATAGTCCTAGTAAACATAGATACATAAACCAACTCAAATTTCACCACAAATTAAATATTTTGTGTAGATATTTTAAAATCAATTAATGAAAGCATTACCAAGGCCGTAGCTAGCCATTAATTTTAAGGGGGTGTTGGGGTTTTGGTGGGCACATCCCCCAATTGCCGGAGGCTAGAAATAATTCTAAATGATAAATAGTTCTAGAAGCTATATGATGTTTTTATGGCAACATAACACCCTAACTACGGAAGGCTAGATAAAATTATAAATATTAAACACCTCTGGAAACTCTCTGAAGTGCTTTTTACGGTAAAACAACCTCCTAAGTTGTACTTGTATCTTATTATTGATATTGTTTGAACAATAAATAAAGCCATTATATTTTGTTCATTAAATTTCGGAAACGGGGTCCTTGAAACCTCCCCCCCCCTTACTATGGCCTTGAACATTACAAATAGTTCTATGATTAGTATAAGTTAGCTTAACTTTGTCCTGCAATCATCATGGGAAAATAACAGGAGCATCGAGAACACAAAACATTAATGAGAGATAGAATCCATAGCTTGTTTACCATGTATACTGTAATACATACTTTTGTAAACCTTAAGATTATGGTTACCCTCCCTCTCTTGATTAATACATATATTTCACATATTTATTAGTTTATCTCAGTGAGACCAGTCAACCATCACCGGTCCATCTTCTTGTTTGGATATTGTTGTCCACGGCAGCCGGTGGATTCCCTAGAGCATCTCGGGGTGAATTAATGGCGGGGTGGAGGACAAAGCCGATAAAATATTAGACATTTCCGAAATAGATTATAAAGTTTTATTTCAAATAAACATTAAGATACATTTTGAAAGGAAAACAAATTGCTTAATACATGGATAAATTGTTGATGTGGTGGTAAATTAGACTTTGAGACCCTTCTCTAGTTTCTTGACGTTCTTCACAGCAATAAAGATGCACCGGATCGAATCAAAACAACCATATCGAATATTCCGAATAAAGTGACACCAATCGCCACACAATGAAAACAGTCAAGAAACAACCTTATTTACTGACTCACTACATTCCTGATTACACGAATCAGGCCTCAGGCCTCTCGTGTATTGTCTACCCACCATGGGGGAGACTCTCTCCTGAAAACCATTCAGCCTATAAGGTTGTCACATTTGATTAGACGTGTAACACGTCCTATCAGCTCATGCGTGAACCAGGAAGTGTCTTGCGTCTGACAAATAATATCAAACACAGACGCTAAATCAGATGTACTGATTGGCTAGCTGTTCGCGCCCCAGCTGCTAGCTGGCTAGCTGTTCGTGAAGCCACAGTTGAATCTCACAGTTTTCGGGTACAGATAAAATAAAATACCACGATGCTTAAAAGTGAAAAATAAAAGTAATAAATTTAAATGAAGCTAAGATTCCAACAAAGACTTTACAATAATTAAAAATACTAGATTTAAAAGTTAAGACCGAAAAATGAAGTTAATGAATTGAGATTTAACAACTTTGGTTATGATTTAGACAACTTATAATTAACATTACACCACACACTTCCTTATAATTAGACATTGATAGTAATATAGAGATGATATTAGGCATAGACGATTGTAAAACAATAATGTATTATAAGTGTAGTACTCTCAGAATGATATGTAAAATGTTATTAAATATTATTGAATATTATAAATATTGGGCACTTGCAAGCCTATTACAACCATAGCGAATTTAGTGGTTCTAAGAATGGTATTAAGTTAACAAAATAAACAATAGCAGACTAATATATGTAAATTAAATGGTCGAGAGATAAGAGCCTAAAACCCTGACCACTTTACAGACATGTTCCAACAACTTTTGTTGACAGTTAGGGAACAGAAAGCGCATAACACTAAAATGTACGCTAAATTTGACACCATGGACACTAAGTTGGCCACCATGGATGCTAGAATGTCTAGCTTAGAGGTAAAATTAGAAAGTGCCTTAACTGGGGGTAAAAAAGAGAAAGAGGTTGAGGTAACCAAATGTGAGGTTAGGGTTGACATAATAAGTGTGAAATTGCCCGTGGTGTTAAAGAATGTGGGGAGGCTATCGTATCTCAAGTCAGTGACTGTGATGTTGTAGTTAATGACATTGTCAGTGGTGATGGTGACACTATTGTCACTATCTCCAGTCAAGTGAACAGTGCCCCAAGGATGTGATTGTGATGGTGATGTTGAGGTCACAGTCCCCATTGTTGATGTTGTGGTGGTCATTGCACACAAAGATAGTAGAAGTGACATTGGTGTCAATGTGGAAAGTGAAGTGGGATCCACAACAAAGACGGTCGAGTGTGTAGGGGGCCAAAGGGCCCATGCCAACTTTGCTGACACTCGGGTAGATTAGGGCGAAGGCCTGGTAGCCTGTGGTGTCCTGAGGTTGAGTGTGAGGTTATTTAACAGTGTGGGTGCTTGTAATATAACCATGCCTGCAAATATGAGGGTAGTAGGCCACAATGTCATGTTTAATTGGAAGTTGGTCCAAATTGCTCTGAGAAAGGAGTGGCGTACGGGGTACACCAACTCACTGAGTAGAGGTAGGCTATCGGAGTTAGGCCTAAGTCTGTCACTGACAAAACCAAGTATAATCGTGTTGTGGTTTGTTTACAGTAAAATCAGTTCACTCAGCCAGCAGAACGTTCAAAAGCAGATCCAGTGGGGAGTTAGTTTACCCGAGCAGGTGGACGGTGCTCAAGGAGGAATGATCCATAGAGCCACAATGGTCCTTTTTTCTGTCCACATAAGGATATAAATGTGGTACACAATTTATCATATCAGGTATCACTCCTCATAAGTACTTAAATCTTCAACACAATAATAATTTGCAGAATGTGAGACTAAAGTTTATGGAAAAGTATCGTCAAATCAATAATAATATATTTAAAAGTTATAAAAAAAATTAACTAATAATAAATGATATCCGACTATACATTAAAGTTTCCAAGTGTAAAATAATTATAAACCTGTATGATTTTATTAGTGTGTTTAGGGCTGATAATAAATACATTTAGGATTGAATAGAAATAAGGAGTAGTTAATCAAATATTTTGTGTAAAATTACTCTAATTTCTTAAAGTAATAAGTTTTATGGTTGAGTAACGACAATTTTCCAAGTGACTTGTTGAGATATTTTGTTTAGTATTTTCGGGAATAGATATTTATGTGGGACTTAGTTTAGTGTCCTAGAGAGCAAGTTAGGGACAGGCAGGTAATTTAAGGGAAACTTTTGATAGGAGTTGAATTTAGGCAGAGAATTTCTGCCATAGAGTGGCGTGCTGTGATGTCAGGACTTGGGGCCTTCAACGTTTTCTTTTCGAAGGTCGCAGCGCTCTGTTAAAAGTGAAGGTGGGTTTGGATGGTTCTCATGCAAGAAGAAAAATATTAATCTGCATCTGCTTATTCATCATAACTTCTTTCAGAGCATTAGTTCTTCTCTCGAGCAACTTCTGAAAGTATGGAGACTTTTCATGATGTAAGTCCAAAGTACAAGGTTTTCATCACATTTCTCAAACTGCAACAGAATTAGAGACACTTCTGGACCACTTATCATCCATTCTAGCAATGCTGTTGGGTCTGTTAGTAAGCCAACATATCCACCTTCCCCCTCGACAGTAGCATTATTCTGTTCGTGATCTTGATACAACCCTAGTGCAGAGAAAGATTTACAGCTCTTGTGAACCACGAAATTCCCTTTGTGAAACTACTCATTATTGTAACTTTGTATTGTCTGTAAGTTGTGCAAATTTCTTACATAAATAGGTAGCCACCTGGCATAGTTGTACTGATCTATATATCAGGGAAAATTTGCTTTAGAGTTTCCGTGTGTAAATCAACAACAGTAGTTCTAAGTCGAAACACGTGCTCCAGTACTTAAATGTTGGAACTTCTGCTGCCGTTTGTTGCCTCCATAATTTGAAAGTGTGTTCAGAATATTGTGAAGGACCAATCTCTGAATCAAATTCATCTCTCCTTAACTGATACAAGCATACCACGGCTATCTGGTTCGCGAGCTTCGTTTTGGAAATACTTGCAACTTTTATTAATTAGTCCGCAGTACCGGATGTTGCTACACCAGCCTCTGATAATGCGCGGGTACACCCACTGCCATCGAGACATTTCCCTAACGATTGTTCTAAATGTATTGACCCAAACATTATGAACAACTTTTTCTCTACAAACTCTTCAGGCCATTGTAATGATATCGATTTTCCTGGCTTTATTAATATTTTAGATCATATTTCCTTTTTTCAGTTGACTTGATTTAAACTTATCTTTTCTAAGATACGGCCATG
>CABFVZ010007184.1:0-12260 GCA_902151445.1 Timema monikensis | reverse complement strand
GCTTTCACAGACTGTCTGTCACCGCACCTGTAACCCCCCTTGGGCAGGATGGCTATCGTATCGGGGGCTAAGAACAATTTTCTAAATACTCGATTGCACGCCGACGAGATTGTGATAGATTTTCTAAAAACGTCTGTCAAGCCTATATTTAGAAATAAATGACGAAATGTACGGCAACCCTTGCGTAATACATTTACGTCATCCAAACAATAGGCCTCCAGCTCTGACTTATAATTAAATATATACCCCTGTCGCAATTTCTCAGCGTGCCACACCATAAAGTCATTTCGCTTATCCGGTTTCATATAATCCGCACCAAACTTTTCGGGACCGGGCATCTCACCGATATAATTTAAATTATTTTCTGTATTAAACAGTTAGGGGTAGTGTCCTTTTTTACAGTCTAATCCAAACGTTTTCGGGCTCTGTATCAGTGGCATAGGTAGGAAACATAGGCTGTCTTTAAATTGTATGTGGTCCATTGTCATGCAGAGTATTTTAGTTCCTTCCGCGATAATTTTAGGGGTGCAGTTTAGCGATAAAAATCTATTCAGGATAAATATAGCATCAAATCCTGTTGAATTATGTGCAAGACAAACAATTTTATTGGCAAACTGCCTCGGTTGTCTTAGGTAGTCGATGAAGCCATCTACTGGATTATCACAAAAGGAATGAGATCGTTTCCCGCATTGGTCACAATCCTCGTCCATATTATCGTTAAATTCACATTTTACACAATAGTGCTGTACGTGAAGAAAATTCGGTTCGTGCACAAAACAATCATTGGTTATAGCGCGATCTTGTCTAGTCTCGAAATCATAAAATATCATTAGGTAATTATGATCAAGCTCCTTCCGACTCAACACCTGCATATAACAACGATGTAGGTTTTCTTTATTTTGTTTGCGCGTCGCGCAGTATGATTTAAAACATTCGTGATTACTCCCCTTTGTTTTACCACAGGTAATACACACCTGTCTTCAATCACAAACTGTTTTCTTTCCATCAATTTTACTCGATTTATAGCTAGTTAAACAAGTGCCATACCTAAAGAATCTGTTACATTCACTGCAATACACTTTTTTTTTCACTTTCATACAAACACGGAGGTATGGACATACATTTGGGGCAAGTACTCTTACATAAATGTCTTGCACCTCTTTCAAAGCCGGTATTACATCCGTCGCAAAATACCGAACTGAAAACGCCGCCGCCATATTGATTATTACGTTAAAGTGATGCGTGACGTCATCGTACAGTAGGTTAATGTACCTATTTGAAGACGAAACCCCCTCATACCACAATCCGTTGGCCGCCGAGAGGGTATTATACACGCGTATTTTATATTGGTCACGGAAATAACTTTGAAATTTATCGAGATGTTCGCACCCCCCTCCCCCGGATAAATCTATTCGCGTTTTTGCGAGAAGCTCATTTACAACATTTTTTATTTTATTCCCCTGAATATACGATTTATAATTAATATCATTTATGATTTTGGCTATCGCTATTACTATAGCGTGCACCAAACAATTCGTCAATGATTTAACAGAAACTATGCTCCTTTTATGACGACTAAGATAATCGTTTGGAAGACACCTTCTTTTTAAAACTCTCTTACCGTTGCCCATAATCATTTTGATATGATTCACTTTAATTATCAATACATCGGCTATACCAAATCTGGCGTTACTCTGAATAACTTTTGTTAATGTATTCATAATACTGTTCACATCAATTTGATCACATCTACGGTACGAAACCCCGACCGATTTATCAAGGTTATTCTCCGTGTTCGTGATCGTGAGTACATATAAATCGTAAGGTGCCACACCTCTAAACAAGTATGCTAATAGATTAGAGAAACACGTCATTAGATAATGCAGTGTACTCACGTTCGTAATCAAAGGCTTGAATCGAACTAAAATATCCCTGCCTAAGGTGTTGAAGCGAGTATATGTTCGTCCTGTCTCTCTTATTATGATAAATGAGTCATTAGTGTTTGTACCCGCCGCATAATCAAAAATGTGGTCACGTTGTCTGTTAATGTCTGAAGTAGAGGGTATAGATTTGTCAGCTATAAATGTTTGTTTGTTAGACACTAAAAAAAAGAGAAGAAAATTAATTGTTAATTTAAATAATAAATAGAGAAAAGAGAAACATGCAAAAAAATATTTAAAATAATAAGTGTAGAAAATTAATTGTTAGTTTAAATAATAAATTGAGAAACACACACAAATATTTAAAATAAAAACAATTCAATTTAGAAAAGAGAAACACATAAAATATTTAAAATAAAAATATAAAATATTAGTTTAACTAATAAATTGAACACTAGAGAATAGATAGTAAAATTTATCTTACTTTTTCCAAAACACGAACGAGAGGTAGATGCTGTTTCACGTGACAACTTCTTTTCAGTCGAAAAGATGGCGATGAAATGATAACTTGGTATAGTTAAATTCTCCTTATATATATTACTGACTCAATGTGGAACTCCATCAGATGTGGCTGACCTTTCTACACACCAATGTAATTAACCTTTCAGAATCATGTGTGTTGATTTCAACATCGCCCCATTAAATGTAGTTAACCTTTCAGAAGCGACCTGAATATCTAATTAGAAAGGAATATGGTTTGCCTTGATCTTTTATAATCGTGAGTCAATGGCTACCTGGTAGTGAGATATAATTTGAATCATCCAGGGATAAACTCGACCTGGGGATGTGGGGATAGTCTTTGGCAAGACTATCCCACACGTGTTGAAAACCGATAGCATCCTGATCCCAACCGGCCTTGTACTACGCTATTTGGTTTCATACAAGTCACGGTTAGGGGGATGAAACACAGGACGATAGGCAACATGCTGCACCATGCAATGAAGTTTAGACACATAAGATAACAGAAGATAGGACCACCGGTAAGAAAGAGGGGGCTCACCGGCGTCGGCACAGATGCTGACGGCTGGACTGGTACGAAAGGCACCAGTAGCCAGGCGTAATGCCAGCATGGTGGACACTATCTAGCATCTTTAACGCCGAGGGTCTAGCTGAGCCATAAACAAAACTGCCGTAATCTAGTTTAGATTGGACCAAGGCCCTATACAGGCGCATCAAGGTTTCCCTATCCGCACCCCAGGAGCGACCGCTAACTACTTTGAGCAAATTCAATGCTTTGATACACCTCGCTTTCAGGTCTTGATGTGGGGGATCAGAGTTGGTTTAAAATCAAATAAAAGTCCCAGGAACCTACCGCTCTCCGAGACTGGTAAAACAACATGGTTCATTAAAATATTGGGGGCTGGCTGTATTCCGCGTAATCTGTGGAAGTGGACGACCGTCGTCTTGGCCGCTGAGAAGGTAAATCCACTACGCGATGCCCACATCCACAGATTGTTTGACAGCTAATTGTATCTGACGTTCAGCTCTGTGGAGACTCGATGAACTGCAATAAATTGCGTAGTCATCCACGAAAAGACATGAACGAACAGGTAAGTGCACGTTGTCTACAATGTTATTTATCGCGATAGCGAAAAACGTACAGCTAAAATACTACCTTGAGGCAGCCCATTTTCTTGAATAAAATCATCGGATGAGGTGTTGTTTAACCTTACCCGGTAGTGTATATCTGACATAAAATTAATTATAAAAATAGGGAGGTTCCCCCGGAACCCCCAATTAAACAGGGTTTTTAAAATACCGTATCGCCAGGTGGTGTCGTAAGCCTTCTCCAAATCAAAGAAGACAGCCAAGAGGTGTTGTTTATAGAGGAAGGCATCACGAACTGCTATCTCAAGGCGAACAAGGTGATCCACCGTGGATCGGTTATGGCGAAAGCCACATTGCATATCGGATAGTAGATTGCGGGATTCTAAATACCATATAAATCTTTTATTGATCATTTTCTCTAATATTTTACATACACAATTAGTTAATGCTATAGGTCTATAACTAGGTGGCTCTAATTTATCCTTGCCAGTTTTATATATAGGGATAACGGTTGCTTGCCTCCACAGTGTTGGGAACTGACTAGATTCCCAAACACAATTGTAGAGATCTAAGAGGAACGCCCGTCCGGCAGGGGGCAGTTGACGCAACATTTCGTAGTGGATATCATCAGGGCCAGAAGCTGTGTTGACCGCCTGGGACAGGGCATAGATAAGCTCCTCTTTAGTAAAGGGGGAGTTATAGTCCTCCCCCCGACTTTGGCCAAAATCTATAGCATGGTGCTCGACGTTTCGCTTATGCACTGCGAAATCGTTAGAGTACCTGGCGGTGCTAGAAATAGCGGCGAACATCGAGACCAATACATTGACAACCTCCACAGGGGAGGAGACAAGCGAACCGTTAGGTATGTGGGCAGGTATACTATTAATGGAATTTTTGTAATAACTTTATTTACGTATATTGTCCCAAACCTTAATTGTGGGAGTGGTAATTGTAAGGGTAGAAATAAACTGTCTCCAAGACTCTCTTCTGCTTTCTAGAATAACACGGCGAGCTCAAATGCGTAGAATCCGGAATGTTTCCAGATTCTCCAAAGTGTGACGTCGATGAAAGAGGCGTAGGGCCCTTCGACGATCAGAAATAGCCAACCGACACTCCTCGTTCCACCAGGGAACAGGTCGGTGGCGCGGATTTGGCGAGGATTTAGGGATGGAGGCCCTCGCCGCCGCGATGACCGTCGAAGTAAAATGCCCAGTTATTACATCGACGTCAGGATGTTGGGATTCACCAAATACGGCGAGCTCGTGGAATCTATCTCAGTCAGCACGTTTTAGCACCCATTGGGGTATCCGTGCTGTACTGGGAGGATCTTCAAGTGGTGAGAGCAGAATGGGATAATGATCACTGCCACATAAGTCCGAGTGGACCTCCCAAAGGAAGTGGGTAGTGATCCTGGGACTACATAAGGTTAGGTCGATGACAGAGGATACACCATTAAATGTAGAGAAGTGTGTCTGGGTCCCGGTGCTCATTAACACCAGGTTTCCCGAGACAAGGATAAGCTCTACCATCCTCCCACGGGCGTCAGTAAAATTGGATCCCCACACTAGGTTATGTGCGTTAAAGTTCCCCAAGATGATATAGGGGACGGTAAGTTGTATAAAGAGGGCCTCTAGGGTCCTTTTAGGAACACGCTCTCCCGGTGGGAGGTAGATGCAGCATATTGTTACCTCCAAAGGGAGGGAGACTCTAACAGCAATCACTTGGAGATTAGATACAATATTAATATTCTTATGATATATATTGCTTCGTGCGAATATAGCCACACCTTCGCTAGCCCGATCAAAGAAAGGCTTGTCGGTACGATACACATCGTACCCATGAAGCATCGGGTTGCCATTTGGGCGGAAGTAGGTCTCCTGCTAACAAAAGATGGGAGGATGCATGGAAGAAATTTGTTCTTTAATTTCCTCTACATGAGCATAGAAACCCCTACACTTACATTATAGTAGCGATATACTTTATTAGTATGAAATTTAGTTACCCTCGCAATCCATTTCACTATCCTTTAAGAATAAAAATTTGTTGAGGTCCTTTTTAGGTACTCTTGCCTTTCCCAGTCTCTCCTGGACCTCCCGCTTCAGGAGAGGCTTCGGTTTATTTTGTAGAGACTGGGTAGTCGGACTCTTGTGCGAAGGCTTTGTTAAGGCCGTCGACGTTTTTTTTTCGGCGGTCTCTCGCTGCTCCTTCTTCAAGGCACCAGTGGGACTCGTCTTAGCGGCCTCACCTGTTCCGCAACTCATCCCCACCTCCGGAAGCCCAGAGGTTGTTGTGAGAGGCTCAACAACGGCCTTCCTTGTTTTAGTACCCCGAGGATAGCTTGGTTGGGGTCACCCGAGGCGGGCTTGAGGGGGTCCCCGAGTCGGGCTCGGGGGGTTCCTCAAGGAGGTCTCCTCGGTGGTATAGGTGGGGGAGACGACCGTTGTGGCGGTTTGGCCTCATTAAAAAATTTAGGCGCCACAGAAGTTGGCATGGAATCACCATAAATGTCTCGAGAAGAGACCAATGGCACTGGTCGCGTTGGCGTCTTAGCAAGATTAACTGCGCAATGGCAGTTAGGACAGTTTATATTCTGACTGACAATCCGGCTTAATGAAGTTTGAAATACCGGAGCTTGACTGGATACGTATTCCTTGCGTGCCTGGGCATATGAGATCTTTTCAGATTGTATCTACAGGACTTTATTCTCTACCTTCCATTTTGGACAGGCCAGAGACCAGGCGGAATGCGGACCCTTGCAGTTGACGCAGTATTTAGGAGAATCACATGGTGTTTCGTGAGCCTCCTGTCCACAATCCGCACAGGTTGGCTTACCACGGCATCGCAGCTTCGTATGCCCAAATTCCTGGCACTGAAAACAACGCCGAGGGTAGGGACATACGGCCGGACCCTGAACACGTGGAAGCCTGCTCAGACCTCCTTCGGAAGGGTAGGAGTCGCAAATGTGAGAATATACGTATCCGTCTTCTTTTCTTGTCCATTCTTTTTTGTGACAATACGGTACACTTCGGTGACATGCTGGGGGGGAAAGTTCCTCACAGATCTCCTCAATGCTCACGCGGTCGAGGTCGAAACAAGTGACCACTCCCTTGCAAACATTGAGGAACCCGTGAGGTTCCACCTTCACCGGTATTGAAGCCGTATTACTCGACGGTATTTCAGTGATAGCCATGATGTTGGAGGACTGGTCGTCAGTTACAGTCTGTATCAAAATAGTGCCATCACGCAATCTCCTTATAGAAACGTCTGATTTTGCTGCACTGTTTATCGCTCTTTCGAGGATAAATGGGCTGACGCGCTTAAGGTTTCCATAAGCATCGTCTCGACACATGACCAGGAAGCGGGGCTGCGGCCTCATCATTTCCTGGATTTCCACAATTACAGGGCTGGACGGCCTTACCCATTTCCGCCTCTTATCAATAAGACGGCCCTGTGAGGGGTCGGGCAGTGAGGTGACAGCAGAAATTGGCAGTACGGTACCAGCGGTGACAATGTTATTGGCCATGCCGTATTTGGGGACAACCTACACAGTACTCGGATCGTAGACCCAGGGTTACACAAGTTGGTACTAATACATATGGCCCTGTTAACTGTCCCGACGAGAGGCTCTATACGCCGCTAGACTTGACAACCTCCGCATAGAGCATCGCCGAGAGAGAGGTCGTCGCAGCAAGTGGGTGTAGAAAAGTGCCAATTTTACGTCCGGTCCCGCATGAACGCAACCGATCTTTTCCCAAAGTATGGGTACCCGGTTATTGTCATCCCTAAGGCCCTTCTACTAAGGTATTGCAACCGGCGCACTTTCATTCAGGAGCTCAAAGCAGTGGTATTCAATAATAAACAGAGAAGATCCGGGTTAGTAGCCAAGGTCGTCAACAGAAAGGCCAAAGGACTCCATGCAGGATGAAGGGGGAAGGGAAGATAAAGGTAAGGATAGATAAGGCGAAGGGGGAAGAGGGAAAAAAGGGGGGAAAGTGAAGGAAGAAGAAAATGATGTAAAAGGAAAGATATAGGATAGGTTTGTCCTGCACGAGGTACGTCCTGCACAGAAGCCTACTCTTTTTAGTCTCCTTTTACGACAAGCAGGGTTTACTGCGGGACTATTCTGAACCCTGTCCCGCAGGGGGATAGGGAAAATAAATCCCAGAACCATCAGTCAGAATATGAATCCTGACCTCATCAATTAAACAAAACTAGCGTGCAGTTAATCCTACGTGTTTGATTTAATTCCTATAAACTATATTATCCTATATTATTACATGAAAGATACTGAGATGTTTCAAAAGTGAATTAATGAGCCCAGTGGGTATTTAGAAAGCTATGATCGCAGAGACTCTAGCCTAAACACGAGACTCATACAGCAAACTAAGTCAACTAGCAACTGCTTGAGTTAGGTAACCAAAAGAAACATAATTAGTAACTAAACTGTTTTTACTGTATTAGAATTTTGCACCTTCTTATAATAATAATTAATTTAAAAAGTAGACATAACACTATAATCTCAACGAGCAACAGACTACACCAAATAAATGCCACGACCCCGAATGTGGTCACGACTCCCAGATTGTAAACCATTAGTATATTCACTCTAGTTCCTTAGCTCATTTAGTTATCAGCACGAGAAATGGTTGTATTTGAATCTCTTATCACTGAAAAGCTGACCTGCCGGTCTTCCCGAGTGGCGAGTGGAGTTTGTACCCTCCTGACACAGGTAGCAAAAGAGGTGAAGGGTAGTCATGGAGGGGGTAAGAACTGTTAGATGAGGCCACATATTTTATGCTTGAGTGCGTTAAGTTAAAATTTTACCTGCTTCATAAAATCGCTTCCAATTACCCAAGTAGGCAACGTCATTAAGTAAACTACCCTTAATTTTAGGGTTGGATATCTAACTCCAAAAACCTCTCTGGGAAGCCCTATCAAAACCTTAGCTATCAAGTTTCAGCCTGATCGATGAAATAGCTTAGGCTCTATGCAGAGATACAAACACACAGACAGGCGGCTTCGCTAAAATAATTTTTTCTGTTTGAGTGGGTCATAAAACGCCGATATTTATCAAAATTTCAAGGTTTTTTTTTTGCGATATCAATACTTTTTCAACTCGAGGGATGCGAGAAAGAAAAGTATTTCCAAAAAATTAAATCAAAAGTTTTTTTAAAGACATGTATAGAGGTCTTGATTGAAATGTCTACTGCTTTTTCAATTCTTCACGTCTCAATATCCTTATGTATTAACTTCGTGTTCACACTTTAGGAATTGTATGAGAAAGGTAGAATTTAAAGAAAGTTTATCTAAATTTTCGTGTAGATAAAGTGGAAAATAATTTAAGCAAATTGATCTCGAAACATTCGGTGAGTTTCGAACCCCTATAGTAGTCATGGTAAATCTGGTTGTAGCTGGACGGTACGATAAACAAAAGGTGTAGTCGACTACTTTTACTCAATTCTTCCCGTCACTAGAGCTCACTGAACATAGGACATGAACAAGGCAGTGCTGTCAATTCACATTAATAAAATTCTTGCCAGAATTCATAAACAGTGTCTCGTTTCTCACTAGATTTGAATAAATTAAAGCTAGATTTTCTATAATATTTTTTTAACATAGTTTCTAAAGTCTGTTGCCAAATAAAATAATTGCTTTATCTCTTTAAAATTATAAAAGTCGATACATACTCTAAAATATATTGACCTGAAAAAAAATCTTACCCGTTAAATAAGGTTGCAAATTAATTTTCTAGTATGCACTACAATTTTTAAAGAGAATGAATACTTCATGTTAATAAAATATTTTTACAGCCAACTTGAAAAGATAATTAGAGCACTAATTACAAACTTAGTTTATATTCACCTATATGGATTTGATTACAAAATAATTTTTGAAGCATCTTCAAAGAAAAAAAGAAAAACTATGGTGAACAGTGATAATATTAATACAAATGTAGCGTGTCAATCAGATTGAACAGCTACAAATAAATAATTAATATTTACTATAATTTACGTAATAAATGGATCTATCGTAACTTATTTAATATAAACTACCTCAAAGTTTATATTCTCGGACTTGATCCAGTCTACTAAAGCTATGTATTGGCCTACGTTCAAACACGTGGTTGGTCAAAATTATTGTCTTTGGACAATTACTGTACTAAATATCAAAGAAGAGGTTTAATATTATTGTATTTATGAATAATATACTTTAACGATTTGCTTTTCCCGTTGGATAAAGCTGGATAGACTTATGCACGCCTGCCATGCGGTCTACACGAAAAATAGTAAAAATACATTTATATCGCAAATTCTCATGAAAATAATAGTGGATGCTAAATAATATAATTAATATAGATATATTTAAATATAAGATGCTTTAGTGGTAACTCACCTCAGCAAGATGTCTACAGATATCGTAGTTCTACATTTGAAGAACAGGACGGTTCAATCATGGCCACACACACACACATGTTAACTTAGCCGGGTCTCTGAAGAGAAGACTGTACTCAAGAGTCGACACGGTGCCCTACTGCTCTCCTAGCGACTCTGGCGGTCAGACAAAGAACCTCATGATCTTCTTTTGTTTTTCTTCTATCTCCCAGCTTCATTCTTCCTTATTCCCGTCTATATTTCTGAATTTATCACTCCCCCTTCTTTATTATGTTCGTGCCTGATTGATGGTATATAAAGGCTGATCCGCGGAATCACAAAACAGAGTGGTTCTACAGCACTAAGAGCGAAGGAAGGAAACTCTCCCCATCAGCAACTGAAGAGGAGGAACATGGAGTCTGGGTCGTTGGGTTCATCACCATAACCGAATCGAAGGAGGATGGATTGTCCGATTCAACTCTGCGCTAACACGGACAGTATATTTGGGGTATTTATGTATCCAGCCGTCCTCGTCAAGTCCCAGGACTTGATCTCTAATTTTGTTAGGAGAAATTTAATCTGAACTACTTTTTAATGAAGTTTAAGTAATATTTATCAAAAAGGACTAAGTCTCTTTTTATAGAATTTTTTTAATTTAAATCTTTGATTTTAATTAATGTGTAATTAACTTCAACATGTAAGTTTTTCTTTTGTTAATTTATGTGTCCTTCAGTCTGATGGACAAGCCAGGTTCAAGTGACTCTTTAAGTCAAATCCGGACCACTATATATGTGTCCTTTCACACTGTCCTTATACAAAAAGCCTCTTGCTTAGAAAGTATGACGTTTTAGTTTTGGATTTACAGAAATCCACAAGTTCCAGTAATCTTTTGAATCAAAATTAATCATGATGCCCTGATCGTCATGAGCATTAGTTCACTGTTATTGATGGTTACCACCAGGTTGTCAATTCTCTTTGCTTATTACAGTTCAGTAGATAAGTGATACAAATTTGGTCTTGTAGTCATGCTTCACGAGATAATATTAGCTTAGGTGCTCAACCCAGGGAAATTGTTTTAGTGTCATAATGGGGTCCGCGCAGACAATACTCTTTTATTTCTGCCTGTAAACAGACTGTTAATTTTGTAATGGTCTTAATAGATATGAATGTACTAATGAGTGCTCAGGCAGTACCGTAGGGGAATGAGACCAGCCATAGTACTTTGTTAGACACCTGGTCCTTAGCCATCAATTAGCTGATTATCCAACATGTTGTATGGATACCCTCTATATCTTGCTCTATCAATCAAGGCTGCATATAAGTTACCTGTTTATTTTGCTCCATACTATTCTCTAACTAATTATCTAGTTACTCTTCTTTTAGGAATACATCAACCTTTGGCCGGGCGACTGAACTGCCCTGATAGCCACAAGTAATTTCTTGAGTCTGATTGTTTGGAGGAAAACTTAGTATACTCTAAAACTCTTATATATTGAAAAAACTGTATTTTCTTAATTTTGTGTTTATTGTTTACATAATAAATCAATATTTTTTTAAATGACTATGTTCTTTATCAATATTATATGTAACCTTGAAGGGCCACAAGGTGCGCAAATATATTCAATATCTATAAATAACAGTAAAATAGAGTAAAATGTTATCAATGTTGACTGCAAACAATTTGTTTATATTTTCTAAAATAGTTTAAAACGCTATGCTTTTTAATATTCTGTGTAATGTTGGCAGCTATATATGAGTCTATGAATTTCAAATAATTACTTAAACTTATTTAAATCAGTTGATTTGGTTTGGCTGCACTCTAGTATACAAATAGTAAGTTAAGAAGATTCCATCCTGCTGCCCTCTACCAGAAGTGTGACAAAGCTTTTACGTTAAGCGTTCCTTCTGTTAAACCTCAAGTCGGCCATTTGTGGATATGATTCAGGTTTTTTCTTAAAGGTGTATATTTAAAAACTGTCTGAATGGATACCATTCTGAGTGGATACAATTCAGGATTTTCACCAAAGCAGTTTATTACAATACTATCGGAATGGATACCATTCAAAGTGGATACAATTCCGCTCCCCTTCCTGTTGCAGTACAGTTCTTTAGCTTGTGTCATAATAGACTATCCCACCGTGAAAATATTTTTCTGCATTTATCACACTCTAATGACTTCACCCCAGTCATCGGCTGTCTAATCTACCTCAAAAGGAGCGCCTTAGACCACGCGGCCACCGAAGTGAGTCTACCACAATTATTTAAGTTCCTGAATGGTTTTTGGATGAGTAGCGTAAAAATGACTCTTTAACATTAGTCCATTGCAATTAGACCGAAAAATGGCAAATAGGAGAAAAAATGTATAAAGTTTTTAAACTTTGGTCAAATACTCCTTTGACCT
>CABFVZ010007183.1:0-12264 GCA_902151445.1 Timema monikensis | reverse complement strand
AACAACAAATCAGCCCTTTCATAGACAACCTGGCGTGGCATAACTGTCAAGTCAGATGTTCTATGTCGGGCAACAGCCGAACGGCGGGTATTGCACAGACACAGATACGTATACAGAGAAGTAGATACAGGTACAAAGGCCATAGAATGACAGCAGACACACGCGCCCAGTCAGCCAAGAACTCTCGACGGTAACTTGGTTGGAAACACAACGTTGGTAGTAATCTCTGAAAAGGTAAGCAATATATATATAGTAACTTTTCTTTGTACATAATGTTAGAGTAAAATATCCTTGTTTTTGGTTAAAATCATGTTTTTTTTTAAAATATCAGTAAACTGTTAACACGTTTCTTGTGCAGGAACCAACCTTTTATCTCAGTTATTTTTAATGTGCGTATTGAAATTTTGAATGTTTCACACATATATCTTAGGTATTTTTTGAAATATTTTCCCATCTGGAAAATATCCAGTTTTTATTACGCTAGTTAACTTTAGGAAGTTTCAATTGAGAAAACTATTCGTATCTTCTAATATGCATAGAATATGCTATAAATTAGCTGTAATATTCTCTGGATAATGTCATAGTTCTGTTTATGGCCTATCAGGGACCATAGTGAATAATTATGTTAAAGTCATTCGACCTGAAATATTTAGTAAAGTCCCTTCAGGAATACGATTCATTTATTTGTCGTCCTTGTGACATCTTACGGTGCATCTTGTAGTTGGCGTGTTTGAGACGGAACTTTATTATTGAAGATTGTCAAGGTAAAATTGTTCTTAGAGATTGTGCTTTACTGGTAAAATATGAGTTTATGAAATATCACAGTTATTATTCTATCAGAGAATATAGAAGTAAAGAAGGTGGTAGCTTTCTTATTTGCAACTATTGAATATTTCGTATAGGAGAATAACTTTGATGTGATTTACTTTGATATAATTTACTTGAATATAATTTAATTTGATATAATTTGTATATATAAATATAAAACTTTTTTTGTATGGTCTTTATTAAGACCATATTTAGTTATTTAAATAAGTTGAAGTTAATAAGTTGTTTCCTTGTTAAATTCAGTCCTTATCTAAAATTAATATATAATTTTGTGGTTTTTAGTGCTCCCCGTCTGAGTCCACTTTACTTTCTGATTATAAGTTTACCTTTTTATTTGCCAATGAAATATCTATTGCTTTAAAAGCATATTGACGCATGGCGTTTCCTTTTTGTAAATTCCTCACATGCCCTCTCATTTTAGCGTTAATTTATTTAAGTTCATCCGTCTTTTACTCTCCAGTAAAATGCGGGCGTTTCAGTCCAAGGAACAATCACCAAAGGTGTTATCAGGGTGTGACCGATACATCTTAGGACTGTGACATTGAGCTACAATATACTACCCACCCCCATGTTATCCTTCACGCATAAACTCTCTATTGGACGTGTAGCGTGTCAATCAGATGGATTGAACAGCTACTAGTAAAAATTCAATATTTCGGTGTTTTTGTGCAAGATAGAAATTATATCAACATATTTAATATAAATTACCTCTAAGTTTATATTTTCTGATCTACTAAAGTTACGTATCGTCCTACATTCAAACACGTGGTTGGTCAAAAAATATTGTCTTTTGGTAATTACTGTACTAAATATCGAAGAAGAGGACTAATATTATTGTATTTATGAATAAGATACGTGAATGCATAGCCTTTGCTATAAGATGATGTCAGATATAGTACTTACGTACGTTGGCCACGCCGTGCACAAGAAAATAGTATAAATACATCCATATCACTATTTCTCATTAAAAATAATAGTGGATATTAAATAAGTAAATTAATACAGATACATTTTAATATAAGATGCTTGTGTAGTAACTCACCTCTGCAAGATGTCTACAGCTATCACTATCTCACTTTTGAAACCACAGAATTGTCTATCATGGCCGACTCACGTGAGTCGCGACTAGTTCAG
The DNA here is from genome assembly GCA_902151445.1 of Timema monikensis. NCBI lineage: Eukaryota > Metazoa > Arthropoda > Insecta > Phasmatodea > Timematidae > Timema > Timema monikensis. Next base: position 10,302 of record CABFVZ010007183.1, on the reverse strand, counting down.
TTGGAGAGATGAACTGAAGTTGAGGGTCGACGCATAGACCTGCTGCGCACCTAGCGACGCTGGCGGTCAGTCAGAGAAACTCATGGCTTGCTTCTCTTGTTTCCCTTTTCTTCACAATTTCATTCATCCTTGTTTCTGCCTGTGTTTCGTAATTTATTCCCCCTTCCCTTTTCTTCATGTCCGAGCCAGGTTGACGGTATATATAGGTCAGCCAGCGGTATCAAAGTACAGAGCGGTTCTACAGTGCAAAGAGTCAACAAGGAAACTCTACCCGTTAGCAAAGAGAGGGAACATGGAGTCTGGGACGTCGGATTCGCCACCTTAGCAGTATCGAGAGGATGATGGATCACCCGATCCAACTCGCCGCTAACTTGGACGACGTATCTGGGGTGTTTGTATCCACCCGTCGTCATCAAGTCCCTAGGACTTGGTCTCTAGTATAGTTAAGAGAAATTTAAGTTTTGAACATGTTTTGAAGGACATTTTATTTTAATATTTAGTGAGAAGCCTTGGTTTTGGAAAGTGTCAATTAGAATATTTAGATTTTGGTTAAATACGTAATTAACTTCAACATGGAAGTTTTTCCTTGGTTAATTTATTTGTCCTTTGACACTGTCCTAACGTAAAAGCCTCTGGCTTAGAAAGTGACATTTTTAAGTTTGGACTTACACTAAGTCACAAGTTCCTATAATCTTGGAGTCAAAATTAATCATGACGTCTTTGTTATTGATGGTTACCACCAGGATGTCTATTTTACTTTTGCCTTATGCAGTTCAGTTAAATGTTTGATGTTGTAGTCACTCTTCATGGAGAGTATTAGCTTGGGTGCGCAACCCAGGGAAATTACACTAGTGTCATAGTGGGGTCCGTGCAAATAATACTATTTTATTTTTTGCATGTTATTAGGCTTTTAAGTTTGTATTGGTCTTAATAGATACTAATGTACTATTGAATGCTCTGGCAGTACCATAGGGGAAAGTGACCAGCCGTAGTACTTTAATGACGCCTGTTTCTTAACCATCAATTAGTTGGATTTATCAGCTGAGTATCCAACTTGTTCTATGGATTCCTTAAATGTTTAACGATACCAGGCAAGACTGTATAAATGTTATCTTCTAAATGTGATCTTTACTGTTCTTTGACTAATTGTCCAATTACTCTCCTTTTAGAAATGCTTCTGCATGTGGCCTGGCGACTGTACTGCCCTGGTAGCCACAAGTAATCTCTCAAGTTTAATTGTTTTGTAAGAAATTTAATACACGATAATATTCCTATATTCGTGTAAAACTTGTATTTCCTAAATTTGTTTATTGTTTACTAAATAAATCTATTTTGTAAAAATGCCTCTGTTTTCTAAATGTAAAATGTATCCTGTAGGCCAAATGTGGTACAGACGCATACTTCCCACTCTTAAATAGTATCGAGACTAATAATCTTCCTACAATGGTACTCTTCTCTATTGTAGTTCACGGTAGTTTCGATCTATATCAATAACATTATTAAACCATATGAAACAAGAATAAACTTCCTGCAATCTAAATCTGTTCATGTACTTACCATTTGTATCTTCTATCTAGAACAATCTCCAAGACGGGCCTACACACGTTGTGTCCTAGTTTGACGAGTGGACCGAGTGAGCTATGCTGAGCCCGCAGCTGATGTCTGGCTGCCCTGGTCAAAGTTAAACAATAATGGGCCGGCCGAGATTTCCCTCGAGCAGTGGACGGAGACTATCCTGCCTTCTGGCGGACGACACGTGCTCTACCACCAAAACATTGTGTGATTGAAGACGTCTCGATTGAAGAGGTCTAAAGGGTCGCTGTAAACCACGGGCATACTTGATCATCCCTTCGTAACCCAATTCCACGAGCTGGTCGATAGTCTACGTAATTTCATGCTAGCTTCATGATGGCCGGAGTGACGGCACCGACCCAGTGTTCAAATTCCCCACCATCCTTCCTCATCAACGAGTTTCTATATATATCAATGTGTCTATATACAAAATCGACTATTTGATATCAACGCTTCAGGAGAAGTTCTATCATGCACTTGGACAAAATCAGGATAAACTGTTCTACGTAATATTCTACTCCATAAACAATGGCGTGTTTATATTAGAACTCTAAATTAACGTAATATTTTGTATTAGCCAGAATAGGCGTCGTAAAGTTTGATAACGTTAATGTTTATTGATTTGAAGTAAATTTTGATATGAAACACTCATAATTCTCGGTCGCCACTTGGGCACTAGCGTCTGTCGTGTCACTTAAAATTTTAGATAACCACAATTATTAATTAATTTGTTGTCTGACGTATTAAATGTAAATTGTCTCTAAATTGTGGTTATCAGCAAAGGTAGTTTCATCCTTTGGGTATTGTTTCTTTTGTTGATTATAATTTGATATATTTATTAAAGTAACGTAACTTTTCCTGATTGATAAATTTAATATACTATAACTTAATAGACTTATATTACTCCTAATCTTTCGCTAGTAGTTACTGGTTTCACAATTATGCATTGCTTCGAATATTGTACGACTGATTATTAACAAGTAGGGATCTTGTATACGTCTCCTTTTTGTGTCGACATCTAATGGTCCCGCGGGAGTTTGACTTAAAGTCTGTAAGTCAAACTCTCGTGTTGTTAGAAATAGCTGAGTGATATTATCATTTAAATTTAACCTTCTATGTCTGCGTTCACTGGAGTGAATCAGACACCTTTTGTAACAATTTAAAGTTGCCCATTAGGCTCTTATTTTTGTCATCACATAAGTATCTTGTTCGATATATAATCTTTAATAATTTGTTCTGAATTCATCATTATGGGTTGTTCTGTCTCTTCAAGACTGACCCAGTTGACTGTAGGAGATGTTACTTGTTTAGTAACATACTCGTAAACGTACCACGCTGATGTTAAATGAGTTATTTTTAATGGATTTCCAACATACCTCCGTTCCGTTTGACCTTAGAGGCCATGTGAATTATTGTTATTTCCTTTGAATAAACCATTCATATTTTTATTTAAATCTTTACTATGTTTTACCTTTTTGAATTTTCCTTAGTTTCCAACCACCCACCTTTTTGTCTATCCATGGTCGTAGAAAATAGGTAGTAGAGCGGGTGGTAATAGGACCCAAGCCTCTTTTACGTCAGCCGCAATTGTTTCAGTAGTTCAGAAATGTTCAAATCTGGCAAAATATGATTTGATGTTCTCAAGACGAGAGTCAGAAGTGGAAAACTTCGACAAGTTGAGACTGATTGCGTAAGAAAACTGCACACACGATAGCTACACATACGACACCAGACAGAAAAAAACTCAAGGTTCTTGAAATAAGAAAACAATAATTACTCCTCATCAGTTGTTATGACTTCACTCGAGTTTTCATAGAATTGAGGAAGTTATTAGTAATTTAAAGATTTAGATATGATGTTAACATATATAATATGCCATTAAAAGACGAACAAATCCTAGCACAGCCAATACATTGTCGATAAAACAGGAAACGGAAGAGATAATAAAATAATTAAAAATAAACAACTCAAAGTCTTTGGCTGACTATATAACACCAATAGCTAGACACGCTACCGACTGAGCTAAGGTGTCAGCTAAAGAATGCAATCTATGAAACTTACAAAGACAAACCATTAATAAAACCAGAGTATTAGGAAGAATTACTGCAATACTGACGCATCTCGGCACAGATTTATCTGATTTCCAAACCCTTCCTTCACCTCTGACAAGAAGTATATTAAACTAATCAATACAATTCAATACATGTTGGATGTTTCTCAATTTTACTTTCCTAACCCAAACATAATAATTATATACTATACAACAGGTATAGTTGAGCTTAATATTTCATAAACCAATATTGTATAGTGACATTCCTCAAAGTTAATCTTTGTTCTTCATACGTTGATTCCTAACGTGATTTTTTTTTTTCCTATTGACAAATACATATCTGTTTATTAATCTCTAGAGATTGGAAAGTTGGCAACTTTGTATTTATATCTAATAATAGTAAGAGCAATGGCTGGAGCAAAATATCGATAAAGCAGCAAACTGCGTAGTGATAAAATATCATTAAACAAAATACTGTGACTACCAGTGACCATGAATAATTACTGGTATAAATCACTGATATTTTACAATCTCGGTCACAGTAATCACCGATATCGAAAAATCATGGTTAAGCCCACCCTAGTAGCTTGTGAGTAATTTAGAGATTAGACAAGTTAAGTTTCCAACTCGGAACTTCGGTCAAAACTTCCTAGCTTCCCTTCATGTAAACAAAAGCGCTTCTTAAATTACTGATGAAACCATAACCAAGACTGGCACCAGTTTCCTATGCGAGAACGGCCCATTCCATTCTAGTTTAGGTAGGTGTCGTCATGTACTTAGTGTAGTGCCGCACTTGAGGCGTACTAAATTTGACTATGAAACTGGCCCAATGTAGTCTATATGATTCTCAACTCAAGCAAGCTTGTAATTTTGTTTTAATCCATTTTTATGTTTAGACCTTGATAATGTTAGTAAAACTTTTACATCATGACACAATATATGTATATAAATGTTTTGATGTTTACACGCGTATATACGTATCTCTTACGGTTTAGTGACGGGAATATAACCCTGATCTGTCAAAAGTCCTACAGCATAGCTGTTGCACGCAAAGCCAATAAGTGGACTAAAGTTTTTTTTTAAACTAGTACCCCATCTTACTACCCATTTGGGTTATACGGCTGTGTACTTATTATTACGCTAGTGGGTTAGGGATGGGTAAGGTATAATTAAGAGGAGGTATACAGGTATTTGCATGGAGGGAAAAGGGAAAACAATTTTGGTAATATCATCCTCAGTACATCCAACCGGGTTTTTAGCCTCGGTCTCTCCATTATCTACAGTCTAGTTTATTGTGATAGTGACGCCATAGACCATGGGGACACCGATGTGGATAGCCTATAATAAAACATGACACTTAACACATGTTCATAACTGAATATTGTTGGCATTTGCTCATAGATTCCAGAAGTATAGAGGTGAGTGTAGTTGTTTGTACTGCATATATGCGCACACAATATTATTTCAGTTACGGAGGGACAGCAATAGCGTGAAAGGTTGATCTGTGTTTATTTGTAGATTGTTTTTATCTACTGTGTTTTTCCTACCATTGTATTGTGATGATGCTAAAGCAAAGGAAGTGTTTCAATCACTCTGGTGGACTGGGCATTTTTGTTATGTGTGTGATAGAAAAGGTAGTAGCCGAGTCCAAATCTTCAACACATTTGGTCAAGTTTGAGATAACTTTATTTGAAAACTGTACCAATTTTGGACTATGACACTTTTGGAGTGGGGGACTATGAACCATTTCTCCCAAACAGATTTGTAAACCTTAAACCTTAGTAGAGAAAAACGAAATTCCCTCTAAAATCATTCATTTTGATTATCAGAACCTTATTTTGTAGGAGGGAGGAGGTTAATTAAACAAAACGGGATTTTGATGGACTTGTTCTCCCACCCCCAGCCTAAGGAGGTACGTGGGTCCTCCCCCGGCAAACGTTAGGCAGTAATTTGTGTGCCTTAAAGCCATTGGAGTTGTCTTCGAGTTTTTTGAGAATTAAATTAATGTAGAATTTATTTTTTGTAGTGGTCTTATATCATATTTTGTACTGCATATATGCGCACACAATATTATTTCAGTTACGGAGGGACAGCAATAGCGTGAAAGGTTGATCTGTGTTTATTTGTAGATCGTTTTTATCTACTGTGTTTTTCCTACCATTGTATTGTGATGATGCTAAAGCAAAGGAATTGTCTCAATCACCCTGGGGGACTGGGCATTTTTTTGTTATGTGTGTAATAGAAAAGGTAGTAGCCGAGTCCAAATCTTCAACACATTTGGTCAAGTTTGAGATAACTTTATTTGAAAACTGTACCAATTTTGGTCTATGACACTTTTGGAGTGGGGGACAATGAACCTTTTGTCCAAAACATATTTTTAAACCTTAAACTTTAGTAGAGAAAAACGAAATCCCTTCTAAAATCATTCATTTTGATTATCAGAACCTTATTTTGTAGGAGGGAGGAGGTTAACTAAACAAAACGGGATTTTGATGGACTTGTTCTCCCACCCCCAGCCTAAGGAGGTACGTGGGCCCTCCCCCGGCAAACGTTTGGCAGTAATTTGTGTGCCTTAAAGCCATTGGAGTTGTCATCGAGTTTTTGGAGAGTTAAATTAATGTAGAATTTATTTTTTGTATTGGTCTTATATCATATATTTTTTTTAAAAAATTTTGATGCCACTAAAAGATCTAGAGGGGGGGAAAATGATCACCCAATTGAATTACCAATCCTCCTTGAAACCCAACTCCACGCTTCTGTCACATTTGGAGGGAGGACGCGTTATATAAGTTTCAAACTATTAAACAAATTTAATGCACTTAGTGTGTTTTATACCTGCCCTTAATTACTATAAAAATTAAATCTAGACAGTTTCTAGAGGCATTTAATATTCTTAATCTTTATTTGGCTATAGCCAAATTCCCGTTTGTATGTTGGCCAGGCTATGGCCTTGGTGGTAGGTTTACAATAAAAAGTCTGAGGAAGCAACACTTGAGTATTAATAAATGGTCATATTCTTTTATTTTTGTTGTAAGATTAGTGACCAGGACCGAATATATATACTGTACTACCTGCATAACGAACTTGAGGATGTGGCTGAGAAACTCAAAAGTATGCCTTTTGCTGTATCTGTGTGTAGTGTGTAACCGCGTTTATGATTGCTAGTACTGTATGATAAAACAACTCATTTTCTACATTCTAATTCTTCCCACTGAAAATTTGGTATTTGTAAGTAGTGAGCAAGGAGAACGCTTTTATTAGGATACACCCACGATATAAAAGGATTATCAAGAACGCTGGGATGATTCCATGATAGGGGGAATACTGCTGGCTTCTTAATTAGGACTGCAAAATGGACAATTAAATATATTCTTGATAATTATTTTGAATTTAGTACCTTTTATGATAAATACATTTATAAATTGTTGTATTTTAGAATGAAAGAGATAATAACATTGAAAATTGCATAATTTATGTTTAATTGTATTGTATTAATCATTGGTAGTTCACTAAACAATTAAATTTTAGTGTAACTTTTGTTGTAGACGTGACACATAAAAATTGGTGGAAATTCTATAATCAGCACAACCATTTATTTGGGATCAGCCGCTAATATCCTATAGTTATGAAATTCTTAATTCTTTTATTATTATATCTGACATTTTCTATATATTTATGCTATAACCAGTGATTTAAATACTAAACTGGATGGTCATAAATACATCCCTTGAAAAGGATCAAAATCTGACGTTTAAATTGGTCGTCTACTTGATTATGAGGGGAGAGATTTAATAATTTCCTTCAATGTTCTTGTGCAAAACATGTCTCTGATGAATAAAAGTTTATTGTTTGAAAATAGTGAAGTATGATACCTCCCTTTGCTGTAGCAACATATACATTAGAGGATATACAATTCAGTCTTACTGGTTATATCGTAGAAATACGAATACAATCTTTATAAATATATGCCACTATCATCCATGTTGTTTACATTCTGCCAAGACTACAATATATTCAAGGTTGGTTATTATTTTGTATATTGATTTCAGAAAGCACATTATATTGAAATCTTGGTAACTATGTTACAATAAACTATTTTAAAACATGATTACATTAGTTTGAATGACAATTTTTTTGTAATTTTCCTATTTCAAACGATCTTTTAGGTTACTTATAAATCAGTAGGAAGTATAAGTGTATTGAAATATTAAAGTTGAATCTCCGTTGTATACTGCTTTCAGAAACAGTATTATAATGAAAGTTCGTTAACTATAATGAAACAAGGTAGCTAAAAACTATCACCTTTTTTGAACAAAATTCGTTGCGTAGAAGTCTTAGGTTCAAACGTTCATCTATGTTTTAGGATTTTATGAAGAGTTACTATTTTACAATGCATTCAATATAGGCTCTTAGCTTATATATTGCATTCAGAAGCCATATTATATTGAAAGTATGATATATATATTGGAAGAAGGGGGCTTAATTAAACGTCATTACATGTGTTTGAACGATATACTTTTTGTAGAAGTTTTACGTTCAAATGATCATTTAGGTCAAGGATGGCTAACTTTTGTATGTATATACAACGACCAATATAATTATGTGTGTTGGAGCCACAGGCAACACGATGTATTTTTAGCCAATATCTAGGAATATGCTCTGGAATAATAAATACGGGCTATTCACACAGGTATGTACTTCCAAACATGGATGTAATTCTCCTGATAAATTCATTCAATCCAGGAAATTTATACTATGGTACCAGTTCCCAAATATTAATGCCCTCTCTTGCCTGGACTGAAAAAAGGGGTCACTTTGCATATCACATAGTTACAATTGGAAAGTGTCTCGCTTCTCTTAAATGTCACACTTCATTGGGTTGTTAAATAACGTCAGTTGGTGCCGCATGTTATTGAAGTCAGAAAATCGCTCATCGAACTGCTCCTAAAGCATGTCCAGGATCGCCCCACAAAACTTGTAATCAATGTCAAGACTTTCCTCCATCAACTGTTTGCACGAACGGAAGAGTACGGAGTTTTTATTAATTTAAAAACCTTTAATTGGCTAATGAACCTATCAAGGTGTTCAACTAGATTTGAGATGGTTTGGTTTCGTCCCTGTACCTTCAGACTAAACTAAAGCACCATATTCTGGCTCCATTACCGTTATTAATGAAAGATACTTACGATGATTCAAAGATTGATCAGGTTCACGAATGTCAAGACGATTTTCATAACATCCTCCATGTCCAAAACTTTACCACACATACACATAAACCAATACACATAACAATGTTTTACAAATTCACCATCAGAAAACTTTAAAAATATAATCTTAGATATTATGTTTAATAATGTATAGTGTACTGATTTTATTAGAAAATAAATATTACACTCATTAATACGTCCTTGGTCAAAATTAATAATAATGATAATAATATGAGATATATATATATATAAAAATGTTATTAACATTGGCGTGGGCTGCATTCGGCCCACTGGACACTAATTGGTGAACATTGATTTAGGCTATATGCTTGTAGGAAGTATCACTTTAGTTTACATCATCTTATTTAAAGATACGAACCTTGTTATGCCCTCTAAATCTTTAATTAAAAGTCTCCTTCTCTCTTACATTAAGGGTTGCAGAAGACAGCTCTAAAATTTCAGTCACAGATGTTCATCCAGGTATATTGTTAAGATCAATGACAGTATCACAATTTTTGGCTTTATGCTCTTGCACTAGCGCTATCAACGGCTATACATGGTGCCAATTGTAAATTGTATTTTAACACCTTATTTTATTTATAGCTCAGAATGCAAAACGCATGTTAAACTAATTTGTGAATTTTGAGAATTAGCTTATCTATGCTAATTTTACTCGTGGATTCGTGGCGACAAATAAAACGAGATATTTAGAAATAACATTTAATTCAAGCATTTAACTCAATTTGTGTATGTACTTTTCACTCCTTCGTGTTTCAAGAATGTAGTGATACAAAAATAAACTTAGTAGTAATATTCAAAAGTGTTCATGGGGACCACTTGTACAAAAAATTAAAAAAAGAAAAATTCAATTTCTTTTTTATTATTGATTATGATTATATGGAATGTCCCCTTTAAATTGGTATATAAATTACTATTATATCATAATGAGAAGTGCCTGAAAAAAAACTTCTAACCTAGGTCCCAATAAATTTCTGACCTTATTCTTTTTTTCCTAGCTATCTACTATATAATCACATTTAATAGCATAACAATAATTCTTACATTTATCTGGGACTTTTATTTTATGTTGGCTAACATGCTACATTCTATTTACAGTTTAAGCCCGTATCACACGAGTCTTCCTTAAGTCCGTATCACACGACACTAGCTCGTACTTGAAATCCAGTGTGCTAGCTAGCGCTAGCTAGCACGTCATTATCTAACGTCGTGTGATTCAGAAAAAGTATACTGGTTCTGCCACTTGGTACTGGCTACCATACTAGTTGTGAGGATAGAACACGTGCTATTTTCGTACTAGTTTCGAGTCGACACTAGTCTGTGTAATTCAACCAATCATGCGCGCTGAGACTGTTGTGTAGAGAAATGGTATAAATGACGACAACATGGTCATCGGATGTGATTTTGTTGTTGGCGGAACATTATTATAAACAACCTTGTTTATATAATACTAAA
>CABFVZ010007182.1:0-12271 GCA_902151445.1 Timema monikensis | reverse complement strand
AGCTCAAAGCAGTGGTATCCAATAATAAACAGAGAAGAGCCGGGTTAGTAGCCAAGGTCGTCAACGGAAAGGCCAAAGGACTCCGTGCAGGATGAACGGCAGGGGGAAGGGAAGGAAGTAAGGAAAGTGATAGAATGGAGAAGAAGGAAGGAGAGAAAGAAAGAAGGAAAAAAGGAGAAAGGAAAGATATAGGATAGTTTTGTCCTACACGAGGTACGTCCTGCACAGAAGCCTCCCCTTTTGGTCGCTTCTTACGACAAGCAGGGGTTACTGCGGGACTATTCTAAACCCCGTCCCGCAGGGGGGAAGTCCTTCAGACATGTTGATTTAGTCCGAGTGACTAATTGTTGTTTGGTGTCAACCCAACTTAATTACTATAGTCAGATAGTCTGACAATATGTTTTCCCTATGTCCATATAACATAGCTTAAATACAGGAGCTTCGAGCCCTTTATGTAGTAAGGACCTTGCTTTAAGCTTCCTCTTCTCCATAAGTTCATTATTCCGTTTTAAGTCCTAATGACTTCACAATATCCTATGACGCCATGGACGTCAAGCTAACTTATTCGAATTTTTGTATGGCTACAAGCAGGTGGTCTAACGCCCTTATTTGAGGACCTAGTTGGGTCAGTATCTCACGACATTTTTGTTGGTACCTCTTTTTCTGCGTTACTATTAAGGGTGCGCAAAGTGCGGAACACGGCTAGTTTTGTATAGTGGCCCGTACAGATAGTGTTTTCATTTTACCCTTGTTGGCACTTTAATTGTCCTAGTATTTAATGTTAGCGTGTACTAGATTTGACGTGTACCCCAGATAGTGGGTTATGACATAAATGTACTATTGAGTGCTCTGGCAGCACCCACTGGGAAAGGACCGGCCATAGTACAATTTTGTGTGAACACCTGATTGTTAGCCATCTAATGTAATTGAATGAAGGTCCTCTTAACAATTTATTATTTAGGATGTCTTTCTTATTCTCAAGTCAAGCTAGCTATCTTGGCCGTCAGTTAGCTTTATAGCTCCAAAACTATAAGATTTTCAACTATGTCTTGATGAGTAATTAATTCGCCATGTTTTCTGCTTACACACTTCTAGTGGAAGTCTGGCTGTAGCTCAGCTGGTTTGGCATCTAATACATTCTTTCAACTTAACTTCCTTTTGACCGTTACCGTGTCGTCTTGGACGCGTATTCCCCCGTGCTACGGGAAGTTCCTATACATTTGGAGTTGTTAAACCCTATTATATTTGTCAGTTTAAAACTTAATGTTTATAATAATACTTCTATAGTTTACTTGTTTTACCTAGCCTATCTAGCGGACTTTATTACACTTTATTATTTTCTGTCCAGCTTTCATTCTCCAATTAAGTTTTTTAAACCAATATTACCCTCGTAAGTTATTTGTATAATAAATCTATTATTGTTACCAATTCAATTCTCTTACTTCTATAATATGTTTCTCTACTTCTACCATGTCATAACATTTTGCTTTGTAATAGTTATCAATACCTTCTATACATATTAGAGTGAAGGGGAGGAAACGATACACTGGGCCAGTTTCATAGTCAAATTTAGTACGCCTCAAGTGCGGCGCTACAATAAGTACATGATGACACCTACCTAAACCAGAATGGAATGGGCCGTTATCGCATAGGAAACTGGCGCATTCCATTCTGGTTTAGGTAGGTGTTGTCATATACTTAGTGTAGCGCCACACTTGAGGCGTACTAAATTTGACTATGAAACTGGCCCACTATCTTGATAAGTTCTGGATCACTGTATAACAAATGAATGGGTAGTTGCTACACTGTATAATTAGTGTCAAGTAGGTTAAAAATATTATTTGTAATCTCCTCGATAATTATAAGGTCGCTTGAAAACCCTTAATAGTACATGTGAGATTATAGGTTTTAAAATATACTCATTTAATGCAGTGTTTTTTGTATTCAATCAATTTATTAATCTCTATAATTTAAATAAATACTAAACATAATTCTAAAACAAATATGTTTGCCAAATTAAATAAAGTTTAAAAATTACATCTTAAAACGGGAATCGAACACCAATGTAAAGACAATATTCATTTATTGTTCATATGTTGATATTTAATTTGAGAAATTGTCGTAGTGAATGATCATTTTTAAAAAATAAAAAGCATTTGTCCCATAGTTTGCCTTTTGTTAAAGATATTTAAGATTTGCAATTTAGTTACTCAAGTAGCTTTTACAAAGTTTTAAATATACTATTAATATACAGATTCTTCAAATAATATTTCATCATTATGGAATGTATTAAATGGCTGAGAATACGAAGCTGCAGCACCTGGTCTGTAATTAATTAACACTACTTTATTAAAGTCTTGGCCTGCGATAGGAAATCTAGGTTCCTGTGAAATTGGTCCTATACTTTTTAAATCTTGGTTATTATCTTCATGAAGATACAGTCTTCTATGAACTGGATCGACCTCTTCATTATGTTGATAAAATAAGTTATGGGAGTTTTTTTTGTAAAATTGTTGTGTATTTTGATATTGTTTGAAACGGTCTTGGTCATGATCTTCATAATTTGCTGGCCCAAGTATCTGTCGGCCGTGTTGGTATCCTTGTCTTAATAGTCGGGGAACTTCCAAGAATGATTGTTGATTAACATTTTCTTGACGGAAAAGATGATCATTAAAATTATTTTCTTGAAATTGTTCAATGTAACGAATTTGTGGATGCCATCTTTGATGCATATTTTGAACATTCAATGGCGAAGTTGGTTGTAATTCTGCAGCAGAACCATATGTCTCGTGGATAAACTTCGGAGAAGGGACAAACTTTTGAGATCCGCGAGGTATCAGGTGAATGTTATCAAAGTTTGTCGGAGATTCTATCGGTTTAGTTTTTGAGAAGAAGGTTACTGGTGGCCTACCTGTTCGGAGTGGTTTGGTTTCTGGTGGTTCTTGTTGGTATTGTGGAAATGTTTGAACCGTTGAAATCTTTATGTATGTTTCATTGGGCGCTCTTGAAAGTTTTTTTCCAGAGTATGTATTTGTGGAATGTTTAGTTTGGAAACCTGGATTCTCAGTGTATGGTTGAATTGGAGATGCAACGTATTTTATTTTGTTTTTAATTTCCTTAGGTGGAGGGAATGTTTGTATGTCTTGATTGTCTGTGTGAATCTCCGTGGTTACTCTTTGAGACTTGTTTCTATTAAGTCTTTCATTTGGTGGCGGAATTTTCAGTGAATCGTTATTTTCAATAGAAGGTTGAGTTGGGTATCTGAGATATTTGTTTCTGATAAACCTTTCGTTTGATGTTGGTACAGTTGGTAAATTTGGATCAATCCTAATGGAATCTTTTGGAACTCTTTGAAATCTATTTTGTGTATATCTTTGATTATTTGGTGGTTCGGTTTGATGGTATGTATACTCAGATATAGGCTCGAAGTATTTATTCGTGATAAACCTCTCGGTAATTGGTGGTTCAGTTGGAGAGTTTGAATATTGTGTGCTTAATTCACTGGGGAATCTTGGATGTATATTTTTTGTCAATACATCAGTTGTTAGTGGTATTACTGTGGGCACATCATATTTAAGAGTTTCTATGAGTGGTTGAGGTGTTCCCCTAGAATTTGTTCTTTTCCTGTAAAACGATTCAGCCGGCCTTTTTTTGAATACAGCAGGTGGCTTCGCATCGGTAGTTTTATCTGTTGTGAATGTACTAGCAATGTAAGCGACATCGTTTTTAAGGCCAAATTCCCAGTTTCCAACAGGAAGCTTTTGTCTATTGTTTCGAGTTCTCCCACCACCATAGCTCATGGAAGTCAGGTTCTTTGTATCTAATTGCTTGTCACTTTTTAGGGTTGAATTCATAAAATCATGTTTGCGTATTTTTGCATTATTATGAGGTAATTCTTCATAGTTTGAACTTTTTGAGTAAACTTCTGAATACCCTGGCATTTTACGGAACTTACTTCTATAGAAGTTCTGCGTATTGTTAGAACTGTAAATACTTCTGTTTCTTGACTGTATTATTTGTGAAGAAGGCGACGATGTTTTAACCTCTCTATTATTGAGAATCTTTCTTTTTCGAGGAAGGTAGTTTTCTCCCGCAGACTCTTTAGCACCGTAATTTGTATACTCATCTATGTTCTCCCTATTTTTACGGATCACTTCCTCAGTAGCCAGCGGTTCACTGTATACATCCAAATGGTCTGCATTGAAGTCTTGTAATATAGACACTCCTCGAGGTTCTCCGCTCAGATATTGCTTTGGAACGTCCATGGTCGAGAAACCATCGTAATCTTCAACGGGTGAATCTTTTACATCAAACAATTGTTGTTGGCTCATTAAAATGTTGTTGTCGATTAGTGATATTCTAATAGAACTATTGATATCATCTTGCTTGTGCAGTAAAACAGGTGGAGTTTCTATAGTGGAAGTGAAATCAATTAAGTCTGTTAATTCATTTCCAGTATTTGTCTTTTGATTATGTATTCCCCCTCCTCCAGTTATATTATTTATATGGTTTGAGAAAGTTTTTTGCATATATTCTGTTGGCGTTTCTGTTGTACTAATATAATGGTATATGACTTCTTGGTTAAGAATCCATAGTGGTTGTTGCAAAGTATTGTAAGAGTAGTTTGTATTGCGATTGGTTGTATCCTCCAAATCATTAAAAGATGATTCTGTCGTTGTTGGAAAGTTAAGTAATTTTAATGTTTCGTTTTGTTCGATAAACAGTTGTTTGTTCTTAAAAAAATTGTCTTTAGAACCAAATTTTCTATTTTCATTTAATATATGATCAAATTCTAAGATGGAATTACTATTGCCATCTTCATTCTGGTCTGTTATTTGATATTTATATGTAGAATTATTATTAACATGTATTTCAATGGGCGGTGCGAGGCTAGCGCCGTTATGTGTGTATTGAAAGTGAAACACTGATGAATTAGTGGAAGGCATTTGAAATGGTACAGCTTCTAGAACGTATGGAGAAGTTTCTTGAGCAACGGAGTCATCAAATAAAAAACTTTGTGATGTAAGTTCTAGGAAAATATCTTCATCAGAATATTTATTTGTATAACTTGGAGTTGAACTTGCAGGTGATTCTTTTCCAGACAATTCAAAGTAGTCTGTTGATACTGTTGAGGTAGGAAATGGCTCTTCCGTAGAAACATTTTCCAAATTTCTAGTTAATATGTATAATACTGTGGGATAGGTATCAATTAATTCAGGAACTAGTTTTTTTCGTTCCAAGGACTTTGAAAAGTTTTCTTCTGTTGTAAATTCATCCTTGAATGAATTCGCTGATGAACTTTGAGTGTATTGGTCAAGTTCGGATGGTTTTGAAAATGTATCGGAAGATAATTTGTTGGATTCATCGGTAATAAAGTTTTCTAGTATGTCATTTGATTGTGTAGAGTTAATGTCGATGTAGTTCTCGACATCTTTGTAATCTTCACATGGTGTTTTATCTTCTGGCTGATCACAACGAGTATAGTTCTCTTTAGTGGCAGTACTCAACGCCAAGGACAGCGAAATGCTCACTAGAAACACCTGAAATGAAGTAAAATAGAATGCATCGGTCTCTATGGTGTGGTGCCAGTACGGCTATAGCATAGTATGTCAAACATCAAATATAACAAATTAAAATAATAGTAAAAATTTGAGGTCAAATAACAACAAAATAAACTATATTTATGACTGTACATCCACATGGAATTTATATTCCACTGTGATAGACGCATGGACTAAATTTAATACTCAGCTACTAATAAAGCAGGACTTTAGGGGCTAAGATTTAAGGGTCTCCACAGATTAAGTGAATTATTATTATTAGAGTTTATAGGCCCATCGACACAGTGAAGTCATTAGGGACTGGAACGATATTAAAAACATAGTAAAATCACAGGTGAATACACAATATACAAAACAAAATATGATATAAAAATAAAATATCTCAATGTGATTAAATACCTATTTGAGACACTCCATTCGAGTGCTAAAATGGGCTATAAGTACAAATTGAGTGATACACCTGCTTAAAAAAACAGGTTAAACATTCCATTAAAAGTATAGAACAAACATATTAAAATATAACACGTTAAAATGACAAAATAAGCATATTGAAATAAAATATGTTAAAGAGACTAAACTAACATATTAAAATATACTATAAATGTTAAAAATAGTCTCAATATGTGATAAAATTCAAATAATCCACTTTATAAAAGTGACTAAACTGGCATTTAAAAGATTTGCCTGGCGTGTAAAACTCAGTACACATAAGACTCCATCCGCACTTTCGCGTAGTAAAAAAAGGTCACCATTAAAATTAAGAGCCAGGAGAATAGGGGCATATTTACGACACTCCACCAAAATGGGGTACACGCAAAGGCGGATTCCCTCTTAGTAAAAACTCATGGGTCAGAAATCTATGCCCGACGTGGAGTCTTGTCACGATATACCTCGTCTCTTCTATGCTTTCATATATAGGAGGGCCATCGCAACACACCGTCCATGATGGACCGCAGATTGTTCTGAGCAGGGTTCAAAACCCAGTGGACAATGCCAACAGAGCACTCACGGAATACGTGCAGATGAGAGCAGAACAGATACACAAAACAGATAGACAAAACAAAAATATTTTAAAATGGCGTAAAATTCAGACGTAAAAACCCTGGATTCATGAGTTAAGCCAAATTTAAAATGGTTACCCTCCACAACAAAAGCGCATACCACAGATCCCCCACATTTTGAACCAACCGTGTGGATACGCTTCAAACCCTGAACGCGGGTGGAGAGGAGCTCGTTAAATGTCCTCTCATATATAATCGGTGGGGTGGTCGCTTTAGGAAACTTAGCAAGATCAAAATGGCATTGAGGTAGGCTTATCTTCCAGGGAGAAACTCTACCTGGGGATGTGGGGATAGCCTTTGGCAGGACTATCTCACACGTGTCGAAAACCGATAGCATCCGGATCCCCACCGGCCTTGTACTACGCCATTTGGTTTCATAAAAGACCCGGTTAGGGGGATGAAACACAGGACGATAGGCAACATGCTGCGCCATGCAATGAAGTTTCGACACGTAAGATGCCAGAAGATAGGACCGCCGGTAAGAAAGAGGGGGTTCACCGGCGTCGGCACAGATGCTGACGACTGGACTGGTACGAAAGGCACCAGTAGCCAGTCGAATGCCAGCATTGTGGACACTATCTAGCATCTTTAATACCGAAGGTTTAGCTGATCCATAAACAAAAGTGCCATAATCGAGTTTCGATATTACCAAGGCCCTAAAGAGGCGCATCAAGGTTTCCCTATCCCTACCGCTAACCACTTTGAGCAGGTTGAGTGCTTTTTATAAACTTCGCTTTAATGTATTTGATCTGTGGGATCCAAGTTAGTTGAAAATTAAATAAAAGGCCCAAGAATATTACGGTGTGTGAGATTGGTAACACAACGTTGTTCATTAAAATATTCGGGGCTGGCTGTATTCCACGTAATATATTGAAGTAGACGACCGTCTTTTGGTTGCAGAGAAGCGAAAGCCATTACGAGATGCTCACGACCAAAGATTGTTAACACTCAGTTGTATCTGTCGTTCAAACCTGTGGAGACTTGACACTGCAATAAATTGAGCAGTCATCAACAAAAAGGCATGAACGAACAGGTATACGCACGCTGTCCATAATGCTATTCATCGCAAAAGTGAATCACGTAGAGCTCAGCTACTACCCTGAGTCACCCAATTTTCTTGACTCAAATCATCGGATAAGGCCTTATCAAACCTTACCCGGAAGTGTCTATCCGACATAAAATCAGATATAAAAACAGGAAGGTTACCTCGGAACCGCCCAATTAATACGTGTTTTCAAAATGCCGTACTACCAGGTGGTGTCGTTCGCTTATGGAGAAAGACGTCACACAGCCGTCTCGAGATGAGCAAGCTGATTCACCGTGGATCAGTTACGACGAAAACCACATTTAATATTAAATGGAACAAGGTGGCTCTAATTTATCCTTGCTACTTTTATGAATCGGTATAGCGGTTATGTCCTTCATAGTGATGAGATTCCCAAACACTTCTGTAGAGGTCCAAAAGAAATACCTGTCCTGCAGGGGACAGCTGGAGCAGCATCTCGTAATGAATATCATCAGGACCAGAAGACCCGCCTGGGACAGGGCATAGATCAATTCATCAACAGTAAAGGGGTATACTCCTCCCCCCGACTTTGACAAAAATCAATAGTAAGGCGCTCGAGGCTCCGCTTATGAACTGTGAACTCGTTAAGAGTACCTCGAAGTGATATATATTGCAGAGAACATCGAGCCCAATGTATTGACGACTTCCACAGGGGAGGAGACAAGCGAACCGCTAGATATGAGGGCAGATATACTATCAATTGAATTTTTCTACTACGTAATTTACGAATACTGTCCCAAACCTTAGTTGTGGGAGTGGAAATTGTAAGGGTAGAAATAAACTGTCTCCAAGACTTTCTTCTGTTTTGAATAACACGGCGAGTTCGAGCACGTAGAATCCGGAATGACTCCATTTCCTCCAAAGTAGGAAGTCAATGGGAGAGACATAGGGCCATTCGACGGTCAGAAATAGCCAACAGTCACTCCTCGTTCCATCAGGAAATACGACGGTGGCACGGATTTAAGGATGGAAGCCCTCACCGTCGCAATGACCATCGAGGTAAAATGCCCAGCCTTAACATCGACGTCAGTAAAATGGGATTGATCAAATACGGCGAGCTCGCGGAATTCATCCCAGTTAGCACGTTTGATAACCCACTGGGATAGCCGTGGTGTACTGGGAGGATCTTGAAGTGGTGAAAGCAGAATGGGGACATGATCGCTGCCACATAGGTCCGAGTGAACCTCCCAAAGGAAGTGAGCAGCAATCCCGGGGCTACATAGGGGAAGTCGATGGCAGAGGATATACCATTAAAGGTGGAGAAGTGTGTCTGGATCCCGGTGTTCATTAACACCAGGTTTCCCGAGACAAGAATATCCTCTACCATCCTCCCGCGGGCGTCTGTAAAATTAGACCCCCACACCAGGTTATGCGCGTTAAAGTCCCCCAAGATGATATAGGGGGCGGNTGTGTCTGGATCCCGGTGTTCATTAACACCAGGTTTCCCGAGACAAGAATATCCTCTACCATCCTCCCGCGGGCGTCTGTAAAATTAGACCCCCACACCAGGTTATGCGCGTTAAAGTCCCCCAAGATGATATAGGGGGCGGGAAGTTGTATAAAGAGGGCCTCTAGAGTCCTCTTGGAAATACGTTCACCTGGTGGGAGGTAAATGCAGCATACGGTTACCTCCATAGGAAGGGAGGCTCTGACAGCAATCACTTGGAGATCAGAGACAATATTTATAAACTTATGATATATGTTGCTACGTGCGAATATAGCCACACCTCCGCTAGCCCGATCAAAGAGTGGCTTGTCGTACCGACAACACATCGTACCCACGAAGCATCGGGTTGTCAGTTGGGCGGAAGTGGGTCCTGCAAGCACATAATGGGAGGATGCAGAAAGGGCATAATTTCATATTTTTTTTAAATAAAAGATTCTCCCCCCAAAAAAACCCATAATTTATAACAACATTTAGTTAAAATTTGTCCCCGTATTTGGCAGTAATAGCGGAACAAACAGACAATGATAATACGAAATGTCAAATATTCGAACTAAAACAGGATATTCCGTTCGCTCGGCCAACTACAAGTGATCTTAAACAGAAAAGGGTCAAAATTACAATATTTTTTAATATACAAGCAAGGTCACCAAAATTGAAGAAAATTTTATATATATACAATTTTATTCAACATATTTTGACCCAATTTAAAAATTCTTAGCACAAGGTTCCTCATTTGTTTAACATTACGCAGCAAATAGTCTACAACATCTAGTATATTCTAAATATTAGTTACGTTTATTGCCTATAACCTTTACCTAAAAAATGAACAAAGTTCCCAAGTATTATACAGACTACATCTAATATGAACTAATAATGTGTGTACAATATAATCTAACTAATATAAATATGTTACGTATAAGTTTTTTCTAAGTTTGAAGGCGAGTCGACATAATTAGCTAATTAGGGCCTAAAATAAATTTAAAAACTTAGTAAATTCTTAAGGGCCCTCGCAGACGATCGACTATCGTAAGACATACTAAAAGTCGGACAGTGTCGGAAGAAATAGATACAATAGTTTTAAATGAGACGTAGCAAACATCTTACAAAAAGTCTGACCGAGAATGAACCATGCTCCATTTTTCTTTTGACCCGATTGTCGGCAGAGGGGATGGAACACATTGCTTAGGAGGGGCGAACGCACACTTCCGATGTTGTGTGGGTTCAGTCAGGTAGTCTGCCACTGGCTTGGTTCACTTGTGGTCTGTGATTGACATCGCGATCATTATGGACATTGATGCCGATGTTATAAATGAAGTAGAAAAAGTACGTCACTTATTCGACACGTCTCACTCACAATACCACGACAGGAACGTGAAGAAGCTGTGGGAGGAGGTTTCTCAGTAAATAATTCCCAAATATGGACAACTCAGTCCTGAGGAAAAAACAAAACATGGTAATTTATCATTATTTTATTCATTTATGATATTGTATACATAATAATAATGATCCGTTATTAGAAAAAGTTCTTAAATTAATTATTTATTAAAAATTGGAATGATACATTATTTATGAGGTAGACTAACAACAAGACTGATACTACATACTTGGTATACAAGTTGTATTCCTGATCAGATATATTTTAAAATTTCGCATATTTGTTTTAAACTTAAATTTTCAAATTTTGTTATATTGTCAAGAAACAGACCCCTGTGGAGATGTTAAATAATTCGTGAAATATGTTCGCACTTTACAACCCGCTTACTCTTCCTCTTATACCTACTTGAGGTATGTTTTCAAATGGCGGTTCGTACAGTGTGTCTTCAAAATCAACTCCATCTCTTAAGAGAACAAAGTTGTGAAGGATACACGTTGCTTTTACTATTGCTTTAGCAAAATCTACATGTACATCTAAAGGCCTGTGGAATATTCTCTACTTGTTGGCTAAAATTCCGAAGGCACATTCGACTGTTTGTCTTGCTCTGGAGAGTCGGCCATTGAAGATGAGTTTCTGTACGGTCTAGATTTCGATTAGGATAAGGTCTCGTCACATAAGATGATACGGTAAAAGCCTCATCACCTACAAAAACAAACGGCGTCGGTGTTCCACCTTCGTCATATCGAAGTATATTTTTGGTTGGTAAGAGTGTGCTTCCATTTTCAATGTTTTTCGATAAAGTTGATATTTTTAACACGTTCAAATCACTGAATTTCTCAAATGCACCAAAGTCAATATATGTAAAACTGGAATCTGCACACCCACAACTGCCAATAGTATCAAAAAGAAAAACATTATAATTGTATAAAGTAGATCCGAAATGAGGAGGCATTTTCAGGCGACTATGATTTCCATCTACTTCTCTCAAGCAGTTCGGAAATTGTGTTTTACTATGAAATTTATTTGCGATGCTAAACCAACCATTTTTCTTCCGTAATGGCAGGAAAACAAGTGCCGTGTAAGCAGTTCCAAATTTATGTACATGTCTCTTTTACTACACTCCATATCGTTGATTCACCAATCAAGTAGTGGTAGTGTAATGAGATGAACCAGTCTCCACTGGCCAGGTATCTGTAACAAAATAACGTATCTGTAATAAATAATCTGTAACAAAATCAATTCTGTTAGCTTAAATCTACCCAAATGCGTAATTCTGCAGAACATACAGTCAACGAGAGTGTACTCAGAGACTCTTGTTAAAAGTACAAAAAACAGAAAGTTTCGTAGAAAGTTTGCTAACTCGCATTAGGCATTAGCACATGCCTTGCGGTAATGTACTTTTAACGTGAGTCTCTGAGTACATTCTCTTATAATAATAATAATAATAATAATAATAATAATAATAATAAAAATAATAATAATAATAATTATTGTTATTATTATTTTAGTGGGTTAAAGGCCCATCGACACATCGAGGTCATTAGGGCCTTGAAACATATTTAAAACATGATAAAATCCCCATAGGGGAGAGATATAATCATTCACCGCCTGAGACACTCCATAGGAGTGCTCAAATGGGCTCAAAGTACAATTGAGTGAAACACCTGCTAAATAAACCACAGGTGTATCACTCTAATAAAAAACAAAACAAACATATTAAAACAATATATTAGTTAAAAAGACAAAACTAACATGTTAAAA
>CABFVZ010007181.1:0-12274 GCA_902151445.1 Timema monikensis | reverse complement strand
CGCCCCCCAGAATGATGTCACTTTAGGCCGGAGGATCGCTACTCTAGTGTATATACTATTTTAAAATAAAAGTATAAATAATAGTCACATCGACTAAAGTTATTCATACTTATTTATACAGTGTTATAAAAAGAAATACCTGAACTCAAAAGCACCCATAAGGAATTTCCTTTGACCTATTCAAGTTCACTATGATCCATTAATAATGCCTAAGTTATGTCCTAGCTAAGTGTTAGTAAACAATAATATATTTAATTTTAAGCATTCTTGGTACCTATACGACTTAACACTTTAATCACGATAAATAATGGAAACTCTAACCTTAAAATAAATATCACAGATTGCAATACAGTACATTTTTATTCTTAGTAAATATTATGCACCATACAGTACAAACAACATAATCTATTTTTTGATACAAAGTTTGGATTTGTACTGTTCTTAATATTGACCTATAATTTTCTACAGATATTATTTGATTTCTAACAAAAGTTGATTCTTAAAATAGATGAATGTCTATAAAGTTTAATCAGGTGATTGTGTAGTATTTATAATTGGTTTTGGACCTAATTTCCGAAATGTGTGTTTTATTTTATTGTTGATCTCTTTTTATTATTATTATTACAACATACTACCCTAAGGATATTAAATATTAAATTAATCTGTCACCTTTAAGCATGAAAAAGTATTTGTAATACAACTAATTTCAGTTGTACAGTAATAGAGCAATCTATATTTGTAAATATTGAGCGAAGTTATATTTATTTTAATATTCTTTCAATTCACTTCTAGAATACATTAAATTTTGTTCATTAAGTTTAGGTTCATGAACCAATGAAGAGTTTGTTTGTCATGAGTATGGCGCGATATCTATCAAACACTGAACATTTTAAAATTAGTAGCCCCTGTGTACAAACATGTGCGCCTTAAAATAGGAATTTTAATATTTGGATTAGATTTTTTAGATTAATTAAAAACTGGGCCNATGTAATAAAATGAAAAAAAAAAATCTGTCCATTTGAAGAAAATAAAAGTGCTGCCAGGGGTAGGCACACAATACAAATATACATAATATATAGTGTGTAAATTGACAAAAGAATTAAAAAAAAGTAATATACAATTCATACCAATATATTAATAGATATAGGCAATATGATGAATAAGAAATTCGTCGAGATTATTTTCAAAGTACTTAGTATTGTGTAGTCTTTTATTTGTGATATTTATCTAAAAAAAAAGAAATAAGTGTTGTTGTTTAAAACTTTTGTTCTGACTTTGAATATCATAAATAAGTCCCTAATGCTCTGCAGCTATTTTAAAGGGATACAATAACATTTTCGACTCCCTTAGGATAACATTGATAATTTTGACAAATTAACATTATAAGTATAAGTCTCAAATAAAGTAATATTAAATTAATTTTGAAATTACATAATCACTGACTCTGCCTTAAAATATAAGTGAAAAATAGGGTGGTTTCTTGGCTAGCTCAGTGGTTAGAGTATTGACGTACTAAGTTAAATGTCGAGGGTTCAATTCCAGAATCCAGATCCTCTTTTTCAATTTAAAGATTATAGTATATTTTTGTTAATACAGTTTGTGAATTTTCTGAATAAAACTTTCACGAATATTGATTGATAAAGCAATAAATAAAAAGTTAAATAAAGCACTCCTTCCTTCTATTAATGAGCCATTATTATAACAAAAAACCTAAAATAGCATGCTTGGTGCTTAGTTAAAAAATACATGGGTTGAAAAGTTTTATAATATTAGATAAAGCGTGAAAGATATATTTTTATTTGACAAATTGATTTCATCTAATCATCTAATGGATACAAAATGTAGGACCTGGAAAATATTTAAGGGATATAAAAGATTAACGAAAGAAAAAAAAGTCAACTCCAGTTAAAATAACAAGGGATGCTCTTAGGAAACCCTTTAGAACAATTTCAGAGAACATTAAAAGAACTTGGATAGTACCTAATTAGTTATTGATATTTTGGCTTAGTGATGCTGTTAGTAGTCCTGAACATGAATTAGTAGATCGAGAGTTGTCTTGGTTTGACTCCCAGGCGGATTCACTCTGGTGGAATTTGTAATAATTGTGATTTTTTTTATCTTTCCCTCAGGTGAGTGAAGGCGTATTTTATTAAAATTAATATATTCAAACCAGCATTAAATAGCCAAATTTCCTACAGGCACCAGCTTACGGAAAAAACAATTAGTCTAGTCATAGTAGAACATTTTGAGCCCAATTTTCACACATTTATTTAATAAAGATATAGATAATGAAGGTCACTATTAAAATGTGTGTGATACATCATTATAATTATAATGAAATTTAATCACGATATGAACTATTAACTCGATTATTATTTCCCATGAGGAGATATGGTATATAGAAAGAACATACATGCATGTATAATCACGCCGTTCCCTTAAGGTGTAGGCCTACAGCTCAAAAAACAATTCCATACCTAATCCATCCTCACTAACTTTCTCCACACTTCTCTATCCTTGTATACTCCCTTCGCTTCAACAACATCCATACAACACTCTTAATGTTTCTCTTTTTCACATATTTATCTAAAACATTTAACCATGTGTTACCTTCCTATTGATCAACACACTCTAACTTCATATATTTGGTTCGTCACTCGATCCACACTCATCCTCTCAACATGCCCAAATCAACGTAACACACTTGTTTAACATTGACCTATTGGATTCCCTTTCAAACCACACTCCTTAAGCACCCATTCATTACTGACTGTCCATAATAGAAAGAAAGATTCCAAAAATCTGGCACAACTAGCATTTAACCCATTTCGGTGGCTGCATTGTCTAAGGCGCTACTCTCACAATAGACTAGACTGCCGATGACTGAGAGATCGAGGTTCGAGTTTCAGTCGGATTTACTGAGAGTAGTTTTTCTAAAATGGTTTTCCACTCTCCCTCCATGCAAATACGGTTACACTTCATCTAACTATAACCTTCCTATTCCCTAACACCATTAACATAATTAGTGCATAAGCGTATAACCCAAACAGGTAGTAAGACACGGTTGCTAAAATAAACCGAATTTACATACATTACAATTAATGTTGCCATTTTCAAAAAAATTAACAGTCCATTAAAAGCACAATTCTAACCAATCAAATTGATGATGCTAAAAGTAAACAATTTAGATAGAACACAAAGGATTACTACTAGGATACAAACGATAATAATTTTAGTTTAATACTAGAACATATCCTCCTAAAAATTTGCTATCGCATCGCGACCACATAGTTATATAAATTTAATTCAACTAAATAAAAAAAACACCAGATAACAAAGTAGCATAACGAGTGAGTCTGAATGTGATTGTATTTTAAATTATATTAGGAATTTTCTTATTTAAACTTATATACATTTTTATTTGTATTTATATAAATGTCAAAATCCTATTTCCAAAATTGTACTTCAAAAACCAAACCTGATGATTCAAATATTGAAAGGTTCATTAAGAGATATGATTCAAGGAAGAAACCTATTCTTAAGATGAATGCCCTAAAAACTACGTGTCTTACAGATTAGTATTCAAAGCGCTTACAATAAATATCCACGAAACAATGTCAAACTAATTCTGAAATAAATCCTTTTATGTAGTGACCAATCTTCGCCATCCAAATATTTCAATTGGCAAGTTACTTTTCTTTTCAACAAAATGTATATAATTCATATTATTTGAGGTATTTCAAAAATATCATCTCACATGTTCTTATTAACGCTTAGTGCTTATATACTTTAATATTTTAGATTTAAACAGAATATTTATGTTTAATAGGGTAACATGGCAAATACCCATATTAATGAAGCATTAGCGATTAAATTTAGGGTTAGAATCACGGTTGAGTGAACTGACGGTGGTTTTTCCTAAATGGTTTTACACTCTCACTCCACAAAAATGCGGGTACACTTTATATTGATATAACCTTCCTAATACCTAAAACCATTTGTGTAATTAGTACATAAGCGTATAAACTGAACGGGTAGTAAGACGCGGAGCTAAAAAAATTAATAAATATCATATTGTTAGGAAATATTTCAGAAATGAGCCGCCTCAATTCGAGGAGGAAAGTTATGTCTTGATAGACCATTTAACTGTCAAATTGTCAATGTATTTAATATGATAATACACTCAATTTGCAATTTTTTTTATGGAAAAACAAACAAAAAAACACTTAAGTGATCTCTTCCACAAATCTCAACACGAAACAGTTATGATGCAGCTAAACGTGGATATACGAGCTACTCTAAAGTAGTAATTCCAACGCTCCTTCAGGCATGATGACGTCAGAGTCACGTGACACCGGGTCAGGAGCACGTGACGGCTACCACGCCATTGTTGACGACGCTCTGCACCACCACCTGGACCGCCTGGGCGCTCTGAGCGAAATCATCACATGTTGTTTTGCGGGTCAGGCCTATTGGAAGACATGTTACAAGTCAGAACTTAGTCCATGTTAAGAGGTATTTGGGTAGACACACTAAGTGGGGGGTTTTAGGGAGAGGCGGAAATAAATACAAACGATTCACATTTGATAAAATTGAGATAATAATAAGATGCAGTTTAAATTTCTCGCTAAAGAGAGAGATGAAAACTAGCGTGACATAACATTTTGTTGACTTCAAATATGTCATAACACATTTCCAAACTAGCAACAATATCACACCTCTTTTATTATATTTCCCAGATTTGGAGCGAGCCATTTCTGATTGGCTCTGTCTTGTGGTTGGAAGCTCGTATTTCTCGTTGTCTATCTTTCTGGCGTAGCAACACAGGCACAACGCCTGCCTAAAGTACAGTCTGAATCTGAAACAACAATAATAATATACCTCCTAGCAGGTTGTACTTTCTTGGTATGGAAATAGTCCTGACAACATCACGTGGTGCATGCCAATTTTTTATTTTAATTTTATAATTTAGTCTGAAGTGTGTGTGTGTTGTTATTTTTACCTCTATTTCTTGTACATAATAATCAAGCCCTGGCCTTAAACATTTCATTATGAAAAATGAAGACGAGAGAATATAAAGAAACTTCTAATAAACACATTTATGTGGGTTTATGGTGGAAAACACTTTAGGAAGAAATAATACTCCGAATACACCCGGCCTCCTCATCACCGGCATAACAAACTAGATGAGTGTGATTCTTACAATGCGGACCTCTTTCTATAACTAACTCAATAATTTGGGTAAATGTTAAGTAACAATTACGTTTTGTTTCTGATAAAGTGAAACATTGCAACTTACCTCACGTTCATCCAGTAATAGATCGCAGGGTTGACCATCGCGTTGGCCATTGCGAACCAATAGAAGGTCAGGTACATGTGTTGAACGTAGCTAGTGCGGGTCACATCGTTGTTGTGGTAGGCGTAGATGAAGAAGCCGTGGTACGGCAACCAGCACAGCGCGAAGATGATTACTCTTGATGATTGCCCATGGATGAGATGCAAGGTGTATGGAAAAGATTTGAGAAAAGTTTGGTGGGAGCTGCAGAGGAAGTTTGTGGGAGGACAAGTGATAAGAGGAAGCGAAAGAAGAGTACACGGTGGAACGAGAGAGTGAAGGAAGCAACGAGGAGAAGAACATAACATTGAGAAGAAGTTTTAAAAATAGGAATAGGAAACAGAGGAACAGTATCGGAAGAATAAGAGAAGAGTAAAGTGTGAATCAAGCCGGAAGAGGAAAGGGATTAGAGTAAAGCAAAGGAGAATGAAGAATGAGCAGAGAGGAGGAGGGAGTGGTTCACACATGAAAAGAGGTGGGAGATGCATTAGAGAGCATGAAACAGGGAAAAGCACCCGGCATGGACTAATCAACTGTGACAATGATAATAGCTGCAGGAGAATAAAGAATACAATCATTATACAGGATGCTGAGAGTGATTTGGTAAGGGAATAAGGTACCGGAAGAATGAATAATTGAATTCAATTATAGTACAGATTTATAAGAAACGAGACAGTAAGAGGTGTACAAATAACAGGGGAATAACGCTGATATGCTACTGTATAATATTGTATGAGAGGGTACTAGAAAATATAATAAGAAAAAACTGAAAGGACGATGGAGATAGGAACATCGGGGATTTAGGGGATAGAGTTCTACAAGAAACTTGATATTTTCTATACGACAAATGATGGAAAGAAGGTATGGATTTGGTAATGACTTAGTAATGGTGTATATAAATGTGGGGAAGGCATATGATAGTGTGATGGAGGGGGCTGGAAAGGAAATATGAGTTGTAATGAGAGTAAAGAGCATGTATGATGATAACATTAGATGTGTTTGGATGGAGAAAGGATGGACGTAGTGGTTAGGGAAAAAAAAGGAATGGAGCAGGGGAGTTCTCTCTCACCACTACTATTTGTAATGATAATGGAAATGTATTGAATAAAGTGGCAAGGAAATTCAGGGAGGAAAAAATTAAACTCATAATGTTTACTGATGACTTGATGATATGTGAGCAGAGTTAAGTTTAGCATGGTGAAGTGTGAAGTGATGGTAATAAAAAGGAAGAGTTTTGGACCTAGAAAAGATATAAAGTTGAATGAGGTAAATCTGAAAACGGTAGAGTGTAACATATCTTGGAAGTGTGATTAAGGCGAAGGATGGGAATAGAGAGGATCTAATGAGAAGAAAACAACAAGGGGAGTTGTTCAATAGGTGTGTAAGATAGTTTTTATGGAGAATAAAAGTGCCTTTGAAGTGTTGTACAGTGCGTACTTTCTAGCCTTAGTCACATACTTTGAATAAACATAGACATTGAATGTAAGAGAGACTAGGAAAGTGGAGGCCATGGGAATGAAGTTTGTGAGGAGCATGTTATCGGTCACGGGGAGAAGCAGGATTAGATATAAAGTTAACCCTGAAAGAGTGGGAGAACAGGGAGTACACGAGATAGTAGATAAAGCAGGAGTGAAATGGTATGGGCATGTAATGAGGATGGAGAAGAAGAGTATACCAATGAGAATTATGGAAATGAAATATGTAGGAAAAAGACCGCAAGAATGACCATGAAAGAGATAAGAAGAGCAGGTAGCAGAACGTGGAAGAGGAGGAAGATGGAGGCATTTTACTAAATTGACCCAGCCACAGGATGGGAACAGTTGATTGTGATTATGATGACGATGATAATAATGTTAATGATGATGTCTAAGCTTGATTTAATCAGCACACCATAAAGACAGACATTTGTATTAGCTGCAGATCCAGAATACATTCAATAAAACCTACCACCTCCTTCAATATTAAGTCTGGTTATTCTACTGACCTTCCTCTTGGACTTGATGGCGTCCAGCTGTCTCTGAGTTAACTCTCGTACCACTTATAGTCTGGTTACTCTACTGACCTTCCTCTTGGACTTGATGGTGTCCAGCTGTCTCTGAGTTAACTCTCCTATGGACCTATTTCCTTAAAACTCTCGGTACCACTTATAGTCTGGTTATTCTACTGACCTTCCTCTTGGACTTGATGGTGTCCAGCTGTCTCTGAGTTAACTCTCCTATGGATCTATTTCCCCAGAGCTCTCGTACCACTTATAGTCTGGTTATTCTACTGACCTTCCTCTTGGACTTGATGGCATCCAGCTGTATCTGAGTTAACTCTCGTACCACATAGTCTGGTTACTCTACTGACCTTCCTCTTGGACTCGATGGCGTCCAGATGTCTGACTTAACTCTCCTATGGACCTATTTCCCCAGAGCTCTCGTACCACTTATAGTCTGGTTATTCTACTGACCTTCCTCTTAGACTTGATGGCGTCCAGCTGTCTCTGAGTTAACTCTCCTATGGACCTATTTCCCCAGAGCTCTCGTCCCATTAGACTGTAGCACACAGCCATGACAGTCACCGGGACCAGGTAGGTGAGTGCAAGGAACACCACGTTATATCTGAAATAAAGAATTATATTAGTCAGTTAAGTAACCATTTTATTTTGCTAAAATATTTTTATCGAAAAAAGTCATATTTTAATATATATTACAATTTATTTATTTTAAATTATGATTACTTTATTATTTAAAAAGTTTTATCCAATAGTAATTTATATTATTTAAATTGAAAAATTACACATGGGTACGGGAATTGAGCCCAGGAGTTATCCCATGGCCACAGATATTTTAAGGCAAAGTCTGTTATGGACATGTGGAGTAATTTAGCTTAATACTTTAATATACTATTGCAAATCACTTTTATGAATCAAGCGCGGTTCCATGGGTAGTGGTTTTGATTTTTACTCAGGAGGTCAAAGTTCATTGCCTGGTTAGGTAAATTTTAGTCGCAAAGTTATAGTTTTTTTACCCTGGTATTTTTCTATTTTTTTAAAATGTATGTTGCTACATTTACATTATTTTATTTGTATGATTAATGCAAAGATAATTAATTAAATACTTAATCCTAGAGGAAAATATTTAAAGTGCAAATTAGATAAAAATAAATAGGCACGTGAAAACAATAGGCCTAATCCCCCTCATCTTGCTCGCTAGACTGAGATTCGAACCCCAACCTTCACTTCCCGTCACTTGTAACCCAGTATATTGCAAGACAAGACACTCAAAATAAGAAATATAGAGAAAGAAAGAGAAGAAAAACAATATAATATATCGTCGTATTCTATTTTTGTGTTCAGTCGAACGAAATAAAATTGCTGACATGTTTTTTTCCCTGCAGATTCCTTCAATGGCAATCTCCTGCCATCGAACTTTTGGCAGGAAGAATGATCACATTACGTCATGAAATACAGTCAGTGTGAAAATATTTCAACATCATACTCATTACTCACTATACATCGAGTTGGCTGCAGTTAAAAACGCGGAAAAAGTGTCTATATTTGACTAATATAGAGATCTTTGTTTTTCGATAACAATAATTGTTTACTTGTTACTTTCATTCATATGGGTGCTTTCACTCTTGTATCGAAAGAAATCATCACACAGGGTGTTTCTAAACTCTCTGCCAAAACTTGTACCAAAGCATCTGTGGGTAGAAATAAACAGAACTTCCTGGTAAATATTTATCGTAAAAGTAAACTTTGATTACAATATTAAAGTTGAAGTTAGACGTAACGACACCGGTAGTACGCGGCTGTAAGTACGTATGCGCACAAGTTGCATATCTTAGAAGGGCAGCAACTAACGGGTACTCTTGTGGCCAGGTCGATGAGGGAGTTTCCAACACCTGCTGTTATGTTATGGATAGTGTACTCGCATTTGTGTGGAGGAAAGATGGAAAACAATTTTTTTTTGAACTCCAATGCACCCGATCGATATTCGAACTTCGATCTCCGTCATTGGCAGTCCAGTCTATTGCGAGAGTAGCGCCTTAGACCCTGCGGCCACCGAAGTGGGTAAAAATTACGGTCTTCTTTTCTAGCGATTCTGCTCAATCATATTTTTTTTTTTATATATATTAATCGTGAATTCTTTGAAGTAACTAGTTAGAAGCAGATGATTTAAAAATTAATTTAATTCTAGGATACAGAACATCATTGGCTCCCTCGGATTTGTGAAACGGGGAATCCCCGATTACAAAACGAGAAAAAAAAGCTATGTCGGGAATCAAACCTAGGACTCATCGTCCAATATGCCGACTTAATACAGACCGAGTTAAGGGTTCGTACGGCCATTGATGTCTACAAATATTGGCTGATAGTTATCATATTATAGTAAATATTACAATCTAGGATATTTTCTTCTCCACACACCAAAAAATAGACCATCTCTTATTTATTAAATGAATGTATTTGCTTGATCAAAATGTATATATATATATATATATATATATTTTAGAACATCCTGTACTATTTGAATTTAATCGATTGTTAAGGCTCCACGTAGGAGGTTGAAGCATGTCTCGTATTTTCAAAGGCCCGATGTGATGTAATTAGATCATCTTCCTACAATATATGGTTCAGGAGATAGCTTGTGTTGTTTTAGGAGTAAGTAAAGCTGACAGAGATAACAGAACTAAAGATATATTTTCATTCAATGTGGCGTCTTGTTTGCACCCGTGATGGTAGCGTCTTTTGAAAAATTGGAGGCGTTAGCGCGCCCGCCTAAAATAAACCTAAGTGTTCATGCCGGTCGGCGAGACAAAGCTTTGGTCCTGTTTCAAAATAACTAGTATGAAGGAATTTTACTAGGTTAGGTTAGATTAGTCATTGATCTGATATCTCTATTCTGCCGATGACACATTATTCGATCGTGCCGGACTAAAAACAATTACCATGCTGAGAGAAAAAAAAAGTGACTCATACGAAATATTTTGTAAAACCGGGCGAAAAACTAAACAAAAATTAAATATTTTTGTAAGTAAATAATATAAAAAATGTTTTTAATATCATGTAGACGCACACACACACACGGTCGCAACCAACAAGTAGTCGGAAGGCAAAAGTTACTGAAGGCTAGTATTTAATTTTTTGCAGGATTTGATGGCAAAAAAACTTTTAAAAAATTAATCAAATATTGTAGATATGTTTATTTTTTAAATATTTTCCATGAGCATTGTGGCATTTAACAACCACACTTTTTAATTTCTACTACTTTTTAATGAAGATAGTAAAAAGTTCTTGCCAAATTACACGATGCCAATGGCAAATATAAAATAACTTTTTTTATTATTATTAGCACTGCGTCTTACTACCCGTTCGGGTTATACGCACTTACGCTAATGTGCAATGTTAGGGTGATTGTGAAATTAAATGAAGGACCTACAGTTTAACGTGGAATCCGAACCACTGGTGGTGGCCTGGCATTCCCCACATTCACAAGATGTCTTGTCAGAGGTGAAGGAAGGGTTTGGAAATCAGATAAATCTGTGCCGGGAATATATATAAAATAACTTAATATTTTCTTAGTGTAGAAAATTAAACTATAAGTATCTACTCAAACCATATTTTATCTATTAAAGGCGAGAATACCAAAGACAAATATGGAGAAAAATGGAAGTGATTAAAGGAGGAAGATCAGCGGAAGGATAGAGAAAGATGGAAACACTAAACTGACCCGGCCAGGGCTATTTTGACAAAATGTGAGACCACCCCATCCCCTTTTGCGCGCAATTTTTTCAATTTTAGCACTAAACCGTTATATTATATTGATTATGTGCTCGGTACTTAATAATTTCTCATGTTTTATGGAATATTGACCAACCCATTAAATTACTACGTTATTAAATGCAAACAATCAATCCAATATTAAGTTAGCAAAAGTAAATTCCTCTTTGCACTGTTAGTTTTATCCAGACCGACAGCGGTAGCTCAATGGTGGCCTATTATACTCTACTGCAGCACATTACTCGAATAATGTAAATATTAAATTACATAAAGTTAGGCTTTTCAGGAATCTGGAATGGAATCCTATCACTAAACGAATACTGATTGCTGTTAACTATACACTATTTGATGCGAAATTTAGAATAATAACTGTAATAATTGAGTTTACTAAATTTTGGGGGAAATGTGACGCCCTGGAATGTGAGGCCCGGGGCAATTGCCCTCTTTGCCCCACCAGACGCGACCCTGGGTTGGCCACGGTCTTAAAACAGATGATGATAATGATTAAAATCAAATAATATATTGCCACTCTCAACGGTTTCAATGCTTATTTGACGATTATTTGTTCTTATGTCCCTTTGAAGTAAAGAACAATCCATGACTAGAACCATTATACTGTTTTTTAGTGTTTTGTGGTCATTAGAATTAGTTACTTCTAGCTTTTTAGTTTCTGAACTCTTATCTACTATCCAAGCTCCTAGCACAAGCTTTCAGAGTATTGCTTTGGGCTATGTTCACCAGCATCGTGAACAAGATTTTAACCAAGAAGCTTTACAAATAAATGGTACGGAACTATGTGAAACGAAATAATATACACTAGCAAACCCAAGGATAAATTACACTATACTTTTGTAAAACTTTTTTTTTAGTCCCGGTTTTCAATT
The DNA here is from genome assembly GCA_902151445.1 of Timema monikensis. NCBI lineage: Eukaryota > Metazoa > Arthropoda > Insecta > Phasmatodea > Timematidae > Timema > Timema monikensis. The sequence goes on along the minus strand of CABFVZ010007181.1, from coordinate 288 downwards.
TTATAATTTGGTTTTTAAAGAATTAATGTCTTCATTTGTATGTTTGGACCGATAAAAAGATCAATGTTGGGTCCATAAGGGTCAACACTTCGTATTAAAATTTCAACTTCCGGTTAAAGTTTTCGACATTTTATTAGGTATTGCAAATCATCATGGCATCGCATTGCTATTGAATTCCTCATTTATAAATTTTGACCAATAAAAAATGTAAATATTGACTAGTGAGTCTAAAATGGATATAGATCATTGTTGTACAAACATTTCTCCTAAGAGGTTTAAGGAAAAACA
>CABFVZ010007180.1:0-12282 GCA_902151445.1 Timema monikensis | reverse complement strand
GGGGGGCTGCAGTTTCGCAGTGCCTATACACGAGCCGCCACTGGACTCTAGACAGGCAGGTTATATAATTCTGGATAGCTCAGTGGCTAGCAAGAGCATAGTAGGAGTACTAAACCAAAAGTTCTGGATTAAATTACCGAGTTCAGGTTTCATTTTTAAATATATATAAAACGATATTTAGACGCAGCTATAGGTGTAAACATATTTAGTACATTATATAGTTTGTCTCTTGGTGATGGAAAGGATGTAATTTGAATCCCGGTTGGGTATACTGAGGTACCCCCCCCCCTCCTAAACCGTTTCCTAATGTTCCTCCATGAAAATTAAAATATATTTACTCCTAGCTTTAGCTTCCTCAGTCTTATCTCACTACCGTAATTAAACTGCGTATAGCCAGGACGGATAGTAGCATACGATAATATATTAATCCAATTAATTAATTACACGAATTCTACAAGTGTAAGTTGGAATATAAAAAACTACTTATAAAATATTATTCATTATAGTTTTGCTTTTAATTTATTTATTTAGCACCACGTCTTACTACCCATTCGGGTTATACGCTTAAGTACTAATTACACTAATGGATTAGGAATTGGGAAGGTTGAATTAAAGGAAATGAACCCGCATTTGCGTGGAGGGAGAGTGGAAAACCATTTAGGAAAAACCACCCTAGTTCACCCGACCGAGATTCGAACCTCAATCTCCCCGTCCTCAGCAGTCGGGCTCAACACGACAAGCGCGTTAATCAACTACGCCACCAAGGCGGGTTTTTTGCCTTTAATACAATCATAATAATCATTGAATTGAATGGTGAAGTTAAGGGTTTTTAACGTGGTTAGCTTATTGCAAATTCAACAAAACTAGTGTGGAAAGAGCATGAAAAAATCATATTGGAAATCATAATTGTAAAACCACACCTGGCTGAGATTCGAACCCAAACAACCCTTATACACGTGCCCACCGGTACGAGTGGACCAGTAAAACAAATCAAATATTATTAATTAAAATTCCCAGACTTTTTTGTTTTGCCAAAATTGAAACTGACTTCTACTTCTCGGGTTATTAATTTTAATCATTCAAGGGATGTATCAAAATATTTTTGATTTTATTAGATTATAACTCGTAAAACGACCTTTACTTCCTTGTCTGGACCTTGAAAGTCCGTTGGTTAGCACCAAATTTAGGTTGGTAACAACTCAAACCAAACGTCGTATCGTGGTGTGGTTTTCTGCATTATATCTTAAAAAATCTGTGGAATTGAAACCAATGAATTATTTTTTACCATATTTAAAAAAAATACAACAAAATGAAAATATTATTATTAAAGAATTCTTTTTAGTAAATTAGTCCCAATTTCGAATGAAAAATGTAGAAAACCACACTTCAATACTTTTATGCCTCGAACTCCGTTTAATTGGCTGTAATAGGTATCTTAATGATTGGGAAATTAAGAGCAAGTTTGGGCTAACAGCAGCTTATTATGACTAAATTAATATTTTACTATTATTGAGTTTAACACCGATGTTAATAATAATCTAACGGCCTAATCCAACGTGGTGGCAGTATCAAAAACGGTCACGACCGCACAAATGGAAGTGGTTAGTTATATCGTAGCTCAAAGCCTTAATCACGTATTTTTATAAAAAGAAAAATTGAAGCATACATATCTTTAAGGGGAAGCTTATTTGCTGACGCCATTAATGGACGGAGATGATACACAGGCCAGTTTATTTAATTTATGATTGTTATACCGTATGAGATGAAACCATAGAACAGGCGCTGGCCTACATTGAGTATGAATTTCAAGTATGACAAAATTTGACTTCTATTCCATGTTCTGGGGACCCAGTTGATTATGAAAAGTGATGTCAATTCCGGGGGTGATCGACAACCTGTGGGGAAGGGAGTGAAGAGCGTGCTTGGGGTGGAATTTTGTTTCCACTATAACTTCCGACTCGTTCATCGTATAAAGATTAAAAAAAAGCTAATTGTGTTCTTATTAGGTAGGGTTATAATGATGAATTTTATAATCAAGGTAAATCTAAAGAAAAAAAGAACAAGTAAAATGTATAACTACAATTATATCCGTGGATGCATCTTGTATAGATCGTATGTCTCAACTTTATGAGAAAGTCTTAAATGCTTTTAAAAAAAGACATTTTTCAGTAAAACGGAAAAATGGAAAATTTAATTGTGTTGCTAGTGATCATGCCCTTGAGCACATACTTATCCTTTCTTCTTAAGTTATTGGTGGCTGGACAGGACTATCCAGTAATATTCAAGTGAAAAACAAATGGTGTTTACTTTATCACAGTAAATCGTCGTTGCCTGATACATTGTTAGATTATTTTATTTGATCTCAAGATCCCATTGGTGACATAGACGAATATTCGCACAGTAAATGGGGTACGAATTTAAGAGTCAGAGATGAAGGTGATATGAAAAAATTATCATATTCCTTTTTGAAAACGATAATCCGTAAAACAAATGTTTTACGTAACATTGTGAGTGGCTTAGTAGTAAATGGCTAAGAACTAACATCAGTCTTGCTCAGGGTGCAACTCATCGGTAAAGAAATGTAGGTACGAAATTTTTTAAGCCGAGTGTTTATTTGACCAAACGGAAAGCTTTTTTTATCCTCCTAAACGGATTGCTGTTAAATCTTTCACCTACCAAGCAACATAATCCAATAAAAAAGATAACCAGAAAAAATAAATGATACGGAACTCCGCACGGACTTTCTCGCTCTATTGTTAAAAATGGAGATATTTACCCAAAACTCGTAATATATGTGAAACGAGATCATATACACTGGCAAACCCAAGCATAAATTGCACTATACTTATGTAAAACTTATGTCCTCATTTGTATGTTTGGACCGATAAAAAAGATCAATGTTGGGTCCACAAGGGTCAACACTTGCAAAGCTTCAAGCCATCACATTGCTATTAAATTCCTCATTTATAAATTTTGACCAATAAAAAAATGTAAATATTGACTATTGAGTCTAAAATGGAGATAGATCATTATTGTACAAACATTTCTCCTAAGATGTTTAAGTAAAAACAACATACACTTTTTGAGAGACTTACTCCTATTTAATTACTCTATGGCATTGGAGAATTATTGCGTTAAAACTTAAGTAGTATCTCTTTACAACTAAAGCTCACAAAATTGTATTAATATATTTACCAATATCTCAGAAACCGTTGGTTTTATAAACATATATTTAATATAAAAGTTTTTTATTTTTAATAGTACTATAATTTTGCAATGAAAAGTTATTTAGTATCTCAAATAGTTGCGGAGATACAGATGTTTCTGCTTCTAAATTCATTTGCATGGGGAAATGAAAATAACCAGTTTATTTATAATCTTAATCAACGCCTAGATACGAATTTTAATCAAAATCGTTAGAGCCTATTTTGAGAAAATTGATTTATTTCTCTTTTCGCCCTCTATTAAACTACTCTTAATTATAAGTTTAAACAGACACACAGACAGACGGCAATGCAAAGACCACTTTTTAGGGTTGGGAGGGTCTTTAGACGTCGACATTCATCAACATTTCAGTTTAGATTTTTTTTTACGTTTTGAAAAGTTTAAAAAATATATATTTGCGTATAGTTTGAAAGTTATTGGTTTAAAAAAAATATATTTCAAATAAAATATTTGTATTATACATATACCTATATATTTGTAATGATAAGTAATTTCATATCTCAAATAGTTTAGGAGATATTATAAAAAAAGATAATTTACGCATCAGACCCCTTAAAGTCATTATGCCAAAATATTGAGGGAAGCTATTATGTTTGGAATATTTATAAATGTTTAGGAATGAAATTTAACCAAAATCGTTAGAGCTGATTTTGAGCAAATCGACCTTTTCTCTTTTTGCCCTTCAGTAAACTACCCTTAATTTTAGGGTTATATATCCTATTCCAAAATCCCATAGAGGCAACCCTATGAAAACCCTAGATACCAAGTTTTAGCCCGATCGGTAAAATAGTTAAGGTTCTAGTTAGAGGTACAGACAGACAAAAAGATGGAAATTAAAAAAAAAACACTTTTTCGGATTCGAGGGGTCATGAAACGTCGACATTCATCAAAATCTCGAGTTCACTTTTTTTGACGATCATACTACTTTTTCCACCTGTAAGATAACGAGTAAGTAAAAGGAGCTTTATAGAAAATAACTATCTATATTATGATTTTCTTTTAGCTATACAGAGAAAGACTAGAAGGGTCTACTGCAGAGTTGATAAAGCATCAGTAATGCTTTATCCCTCCGCCTTGATATTTCATGGTCGTTGGTCTGGCATTCTCAAAATACAACAGCAAGAAAGCAAAATTTATGAACGAAATTTCAGTAGAAAGCAATTTCACATGAAAAAGTGCACTTTATGGAAGAATGGGACTTATACATTCATTACACTTTGTGGTCCTTTCGAAGACTAAAACATTTGAGGATTTAGCAAGTTTTCATTTGGACAGAATAAGAAGGTGTTGTAACAGACTAATTTTACACGCATTGACGTAGCTTTTCACACGTACGGTAAATAATCCATAAAATTTGAAGAGAAATGGAGAAGATCATCTAGTGAAGATTCACTAATTGTGAGAATAAAAGAAGAAAACACAAAAGATCCAAAATAGTAGTCTAGATACCTACATAGTAAGGAAAACAAATACCTTTTATGTCTGTTCTTATCGAATTTAATTTTAAAGAATGCTTAGGTTCCAAAAGGCTGTCTTCTTGTGGTGGAGAGTTTTTTTTAACGGAACCGAATGGTCTGAGTAAAACGATTAACAACATATTTCCAGGGTAACACATTTCACAAGCTATCACTTAGAGGTGGATTCTAGAATGTTCTTTCATGCTTATGAAGCTGTTCAATAGAAATTTTCATGCAGTATTGTTATTCACAGTCCTGACACTGACGTTTTCATACTTAGAATTTGATTTTGGAATCATTCATAACTGTTGGTTGTATTGGCCATTTGATTATTGCCAGGGTAAGTGAAAATAGATGTCTTGGGTGCCACATTTGTTCAAAGTATTATAGGGATTCAGTTAGTGAAGTTCTGCCGGAGATACATGCTCTGACAGGGTGTGACATAAAAAGTAAACTGGGTACAAAAAAAGAGTCCTAAAATCTGCAAATCAAACAGTAAATATCGATACTTAATTCTCTTAAACTTAAATACCTTTGTAGAAAACCAACTAAATGTACTTGAGTTGTTATATTTACATCATTTCAAGAAAGAAGCATGGACAAAATTGTGATGAGAGTAGACTCATTTTATTTTGGTCCAATCCTAACATCTTAAATTGTATTGGTTCTTTACCCTGCACTTCTGATATTTTTCAACTTCATGTACTCCAAGTATTAGCTCAACTTAATGTTTGGGAGAATTCATTAAATGCATTTGTTTAGACACTTGATTTATTGAGATTTGGCTACGCTACAGATTCTGATGGCAACATACGACATGTTCTAATGAAACAGTACGGTTAAAAAAAAATCTGCTCTTCCCATGCAAGTGTCAAAATGTATGTTTGAAAAGTTTTTGCTCTTTTAATTCAAGCGAAACTTTTTTCTATTCGTATTGACCCTGTCACGTTAACAGCCGCAAGAACTTCAACCCCAACGAACTAATTATTGACGAAGAGAACGGTGAAGAAGCTAAATGCACTTAACGTAGCATTTTCAGGTAAATAACATTCTTTTGAGGACGAACAACTATTTAACACTTAACTCTTAATTTTAAAAAAATAACTGAAATGTATTTTGTGCGTTGAGTTTTAATTTCAGACATAAAACAATACTTATTTGGTTAACACATTCTTATATAGATTAAGTCCCCTTCATTGTTTAAGTGTTGGTATTAGTAAAATACAGGTTAATTTAAGCTACCAACGTTAGCACCCACGTAATAGAAACTACTATTTTTTCCATCTTGATATAATGTATGAACCGGAAGTTATAGGGGAAACAAAATTACACCGCCAGCGCGCTATTCACCCCCTCCCATACGGATTGTCGACCACCCTCGGAATTGACATCACATTTTATACTCGCCTGGGTTCCCAGAACATGGAATAGAAGTCAAATGTTGTCATACTTGAAATGCATACTCATTGTAAGCTAGCACCTCCACTACCAATAAAATACGGCTGTAAGTAAATTACTTTTGTGTTTAATTATACCCTATGGTTGGTGAAATTTATTGTATGTGAATGATAGTGCTGGGTCTCGGGTATAGATAGTATTTTTTTTCTTCTTGTGATTTAAATAGGTGTGCTAAGGTATGATGATGCTTGTGGGTGAATTATGACGGCCGTTGTTTGGTGAAGTCCGGATAGGGGATAAAAATATGGTAGGATTTTTTTTATCTAGTCTGGAGGTGATAAGCTTTCTATTCACCATCTGAGGCTGACCCCTGTGGCAGTATCTACTCGGCTATCCCAGTGGCGTCCGGTGGTTAAAAAGCATGTAATGAGTTGAAATGTGTGAGCTGTGCATGAAGGTCGGTATGGGATAAGGATTTTTTAAGGATGGGTTAGGTGGGGTGGTGATAAGGTCTGATGGTTCTACTGTCGTAGTTGATTGTCGAGTGTTTGTAATTTTTTATTCTTCTAGGAATGGTACGTCTAGGGTTTTTAGTATTTTTTTAAAAGCACTATCAACTAGTCATTATAATAAGTTAGCGTTCAACTACGGCAGAATGGGTCGTTTATAGTGTCATGGTTCAGTCGGGTCATATTGTCCAAGTCCTCTAACAAGCTTGTTGTTGTGCGTTTCTGACAGGCTGTAAGACTTTTGTTTCTGTCTTTGTAAATGTCTTGTAGTTGGCGGCATTTCGTCATCGTGTGAAGGAAGGTCTGCTATTCTAGTGAGTCTGTTTGCCTCAGTGATAGTTCTTAGTATTTTATTCTGGGTTATTTGAAGTTTGTGGGTGTGTGCTTGGGAAACGTAGCTCCATACTACACAGTTGTACAGGATGATGGGTTGGATTACTTGTCTGTCTAGTAATACTGTAGTAAGAATTGTTAGCTGTCCTCCTTTGAACGGTGAGTACATTTGGATGAATCTTCCTATTGCTTTGCCATTGAGTTTATCAATGTGGCTCCTCCTGGTGAGTTTCTTGTCTATTGTGATCATAAGGTATTTGATTTCGTCTTGGAATGAGATCTCCCTCTACCTCTAGCTAGAATTAGGGCTGTTGATCTCGCGGGATTCACTTTGAATCTACAGTTGGAGAGCCAATCCTGGAGGAGGAGGAGGAGGAGGAGGAGGTATCGTTGCATTGCAATTGATGCGTAGTTGATATTTTTATTTGTTACATAGAGCAAAAAGTTCTAACCTGTACGTGATCATGAGTAGGGATATCTGCCATAATAAGTATGTTATATAAATTTGGTTCTAGCGTTGAGTCTTGTGGTACCCCTGCTTTTATTGTGTGAGTCTGCGATATCTTGCCGTACATAACCACCTGGAACGTCCGCCGTCTGAGGAAGATGGCGATTAGGTGAATTAACCATTTGGGGTAGCTAAATTTTATCAGTTTTTGAATTAGTCCAATGTGCCAAAGCTGTTAGAAAGCTTTATCGACGCTAATAATATCGCTACTAAGTAATTTTTCTCTTCAAAGGCTTTAGTTACTTCTACTATGTTTATTGGCGGTTGGGTAGTGGAGTGGTGGTTTTTAAATCCAAACTAAAGGTTTGAAATAATTTATATTCGTTTATTGATTAATTCGAGTCTTCAAAGTATTAAGCTTTCGGTTACTTTACTTAGAGTCGTGAGTAAACTTACTGACGTCTTGCTCTGAGGGAACATTGGGTCCTTTCTTGGTTTGGGGATTGCTATGACTCAAGCCAGCTTCCAGTAATATAGGAAATAGCCGTGTTAGTAGTGCGTTCAGTATTGCTATTAGTGCTAGTATCACTCTTTGTGACAAATGTTTGAGAATTTCGTTCGTCATGTAGTCGTGTCCTGGTGATTTATTTCTTGGTAAGTTCCTTGATCGTGTTCGTTAGTTACCCCAGAGTAATTACCTCTGCTGGAGCGTTGTTTGCCTCCCCCCCNTTTCTGCTTCGGAAAGCTTTGTCTGTGACCGGCCACACTCGGAAAGAGCGGGCCGTGGCTGACGTCATCCATCTCGGACGGTCAATAGGGATGTGATATTGAAAGGAAAGTATCGATACTGTAATCATTAAAAGTATCGGAAGTAAAGTATCGATACCATACTAATATAAAAACGTATCGATCACAGTAAATATCGGCATCGAAAGGCATATAAACTTTTTTTATTCGTCTGCTTGGGGGACTTTTGAGTTGACCACATAAGTTTCTTTTGTTTATGAAAAACATTATAAGTTGTAGTAAGGAAACAATACTTAATCGTAATTATAATAATATAATTCTATGTAAAGAATAGTTACAATGTGGGATAGAAAATATGTTTTAAATGGTACTGAGTCTAAGATCAATTGAGAATTACGATATGAATGCTGACTTTAATATGCTATCAATATTAAAGTCAGCATTCATATCTTAATTCTCAATTGATCTTAGACTCAGTTCCATTTAAAACATATTTTCTATCCCACATTGTAACTATTCTTTACATTTAATTCTATTATTATAATTACGATTCTTTTGTTTATTTTGTGATGGTCGTGCACGTTGATAAACGGGTATATACTGATCACCACTCGCCCCGTCAGATATCAGGCTGTATTGATAAACAAAGATGAAATAACAGCTATGAATTATGACGAACTAAAAGAGATTAAATGCTTGAGTTGCTTCTTGCTTGTCCTTCAGAAAATGAGTGAAAAATGAGAATTGTGTAATTTGTTCTTTCTTCATAGACCACCCTAGTAAACATTTAATCCCAGCATGAGTGAGGATATAAAAAAAGATTTTTCTTTCGATACCGAAGTGTGAGTACTAATATCAGTAAAATTATCGAGAAAAAACTAGTATCGAAAGAAAAATATCGATATTAGTAAAGTATCGATACTTTTTTCACATTCTTACCGGTGAAGCGAGCCAGATTGCGTTATAGACCCTACTATGCTTTATCTAGGTTTACCGGCTGGACTTGGGACGGCATATGCAGCTTCCCGGCTAAAAGGAGAATTAGCCGTCTTGGATGTTGTATCATTCCACAACGGTACATGACCTCCCTGTCATCAGCAAACCATATTAGATGATCTTGACGTTTAGTCCGAGTGCCAACCGTTGTGGGTTTACTGTGATAAAGGTAGGTCTAATCCTGGCTATAAATATTACAATGTTTTTTTCTTTCTTCAGTTGAGGTATAGTTTGTCAAAGTTCCCAGAGTAGCGCTTCCTCGCACAATACCCTACGGTAACATTTGAGAATCAAACCTTCTACCCGTAGCGCTCTGGATTGTTTTATTGATGGGGGATCATGCAAATTTGACATAAATCCCTCAACTCGCCCCCTCCCCCAGCGGTTGAACCCAAGGGCGCTGTAAGTTATTGGCTATAAGGCCTACGAAACCCACATCCTCATTCTGTCCAGCGATGACGAACATCAATCAAATCGTCAGAGCAGCTAGAGTAGGATTTTGGTAGAAATGAAGTTTTAAGGAAATACACACATATAACTTTTCAGTCAACAATGATATAATTTTACCATATTATTAGTATTATTTTGTATTAATTTATAATATCTATCATAAGTGACAGCTGCATATCACATGATCTGATGTATGAACACATTAAATAAATATAGTAACTTTTCTAGCTATCAGATAAGGCTCTTCCTATGAAAACTGGACTGTAGTAACTTTTCCAGCTATAAGATAAAGTTATTCGAACTAAAAGGGACTGTAGTAACTTTTCTAACAATCAAATAAAGTTCTTCCTGTGAAATCTTGACTATAGTAGCTTTTCTCTATGTCAAATAAAGCTCTTCCCATGATAAGTGTACTGTATTATAGTGGTTCGTAATAATTATGGACCGAGCAGCAGAAATAACAGCGTCTGTTTCTAAAGAGAGTTTATCTTCACGGAGGTCAGGTGGAAATGGGTGAAGTTCCTTTAATTTACTTAACTAGTCCCCATGGCTGAAAGATTGATAGAAAATTTTGTTGGCCCCTGTTTGATATCAGATGGAAGTACTTAAAGTAAAATAAAACACTTTACTCATTAGAACTGGGTGCTTATTTTTAACAGTATTTGAAAGAAAAATGGAATACATAACGGACACTTTATGAACTGACTGCTTGTATTAACATACAAATTCCAAACCAGCTTAATTAGAACAGGCACAACACCCAGTCCTCCAACCAATAAGCTATCACAGTGAAACGTGAATCAATAATTTTACCAATGATAAGATTGTTGGCCATGTGGGGCATTGAACCCGGGAACTTACTTTCAGTAAGCAGGCACGTTACTTATCTAAGGTGCATCACTTGCTATGTTATTTTCCTTCAATGAGCTAGTTTTTAAACTGTGTGCGAAAAAATCTTTGTGTTAAAAATAACCTTCGAATACTTTAGATTTATATATACATATTTTGAAAATTTACTTCTTTAAGATAGAAAAAAAACACGGTAAAAACAGAATTATCTTAGACTCAAGGGTGTAAACAAAATATTTTTTGGGAGGGGAGGGGGATCTTCCGCTAGACAATATTTCTATATCTTTAGACAGTAAAAGTTTTCATATACGTAGTACATTCCAGATGGGGGTGGACCCCCCCAGACCTCCTTATTTTTAGGCCCTTGAGTAAATTATTTATTTCATTTAAAATAAGAAGGGTATTTTTACTAAGTTTCTAGAAATTGTACTAACATCTAATAGGTTAAAAATCGAATATTTACACCATATACATATTTAATAATTCATTTTTAAAAGTGCCTTAACCCGAAGTCGATCTTTATATTTATCGAAAAATAAAACTCCCTATAAGATAATACTCGTTCCTCATTAAAACTTTTTGTTTGGAAAATTTTAATAAGGAGCTTGATTAAAAAAGTAAGAAAATTATAATCAAATTAAATGTTTGAGGGTATAACTAATTGAATATTTGAAATGTAATAAGCTATGTGTAAATATTAAAATTTTATCATAGTAAAGATTTAGTTAGCAAATTTTTGGAGATTTGGAAAGAATTTAGTGTTTGACAACATGGAGTTATAAACATTGTTGATCTATAAATATATACAACTGACAAACATTTAACACATTAAAATTACTACACATAAAATTATAATTAAAATTGAAATGCGTTTTATAGAAAGATGTTATAGTCAAAACATCAAAATTCAAATATATAATGTACACAAGTTTAAGCTTTAAAAGTAAAAAAAGATTATGCTGGTATACAATCCATGTTAAAGAGAAAAGGCAGTAGATTATTTGATTTAAAAATAAAATAATTAGATTCTCCATCCGAAATAGTCCTGTGTTCCTTGAAATGACAGCTAATGTTGCCCATTAATGTCAACTAGTTTCAATGCTCGTTTTCATCATACTAAGGACTTCATTAAAGTTTTTGTTTTGTGTTAAAACATGTTCGATTTATGTTTACTAACTTTAATATTAACTCTAATATTAATTTATGAAACTAGTATCAATATTATTAAACAAACGTTTTATTCTGAACTGTGGGTCCTGGGTTAGAAACCTGAGAGGGCTAAGATAATAACTTAGAATATCAACACACAAGGTGTAAATCATTGTAATTATCTTATTTGAGTATGCAAGGAGGAGAAGTGTGGGGAAAGTAGGCGAGAATGGATTAAGTACGAAGTTATTTTTTGAGCTATATGCATAGTTTCATATATGTATGTATATATGTATGTATGTATGTATGTATGTATATATGTATGAATGAATGTATGTATGTGTATATGTATGTATGTATGTATGTATGTATGTATATATGTATGTATATATGTATGTATGTATGTATGTATGTATGTGTGTATGTATATATGTATGTATGTATGTATATATGTATGTATGTATGTGTGTATGTATATATGTATGTATGTATGTATATATGTATGTATATATGTATGTATGTATGTATGTATGTATATATGTATGTATATATGTATGTATATATGTATGTATGTATATATGTATGTATGTATGTATGTATATATGTATGTATGTATATATGTATATATGTATATATGTATGTATGTATGTATATATGTATGTATGTATGTATGTATGTATATATGTATGTATATATGTATGTATGTATGTATATATGTATG
>CABFVZ010007179.1:0-12284 GCA_902151445.1 Timema monikensis | reverse complement strand
CAGACCATCAGGGTGTTTGGTAATCATCTTGAGCAGGAGTAAGGATTGAAAACATACGGAAGATATTTAACCTTAATTCCTAATCTTTTACCAGAAGTGAGGATTGAAGTCAGACCATCAGGATGTTTGGCAATCATCTTGAATAGGACTAAGGATTGAAAACATACAGAAGATATTTAACCTTAATTCCTGATCTTTCACCAGGAGTGAGGATTGAAGTCAGACCATTAGGGTGTTTGGCAATCATCTTGTGAGAGAGAGAGAATAATACTTGTCAGGACTAGGGATTGAAAACATACAGAAGATATTTAACTTTAATTCCTAATCTTTCGCCAGGACTGGGGATTGAAGTCAGACACCTAAGATCATGGGAGGGTTTGGTAATCGTCTTGAGAGAGAGAGAGAGAGAGAGAGAGAGAATAATACTCGTCATATCCCAAGGACTAAGAATTGAAAACATACAGAAGATATTTAACCTTAATTACCGATCTTTGTCAGGACTGAGGATTGAAGTCAGACCATCAAGGGGTTTGGTAATCAACTTGAGAGAGAATAATACTTGTCATATCCCAAATCTTTGGCGGGATTGAGTATTGAAAACATACAGAAGATATTTAAACTTAATTCCTTAATCTTTTACCAGGAGTTAGGATTGAAGTCAGACCAATCGCCAGGACTGGGGAATTGAAGTCAGACACCTAAGATCATCGGAGGGTTTTGTAATCGTCTTGAGAGAGAAAAAGAGAGAGAGAGATTAATACTTGTCATATCCCAAGGACTAAGGATTGAAAACATACAGAAGATATTTAACCTTAATTACCGATCTTTGTCAGGACTTAGGCTTGAAGTCAGACCATCGAGGGGTTTGGTAATCGTCTTGAGAGATGAATAATACTTGTCATATCCCAAATCTTTGGCAGGATTGAGTATTGAAAACATACAGAAGATATTTAACCTTAATTCTCAATCTTTTGACAGGACAGAGGATTGAAGTCATTTATTTAAGTAGATGGGATAATACTTGTCGTACCGAAGATATTTAACCTTAATTCCTAAATCCCCAAAAATGTTTAATGTAATTAAATTTTAAAAGTATGAATCTTTTAAAAGAATTAATATTGATGATGATTGGAAATGATTAACGTTATTAACTTGAGAGAGAGAGAGAGAATAATACTTGTCAGGACTAAGGATTGATAACATACAGAAGATATTTAACCTTAATTCCTAATCTTTTGTCAGGAATGAGGATTGAAGTCAGACCATCTGCGTTTGAGAGAGAGAGAGAGGGATTGAAACCTAATCCCTCAAGGGTTCGAGGCTCGCCGCCACCAGTCCTACACCTCAATATATAGATGTTATTTAACCTTTATTCCTAATCTTTCATCAGGAGTTAGGATTGAAGTCAGACCATCAGGGTGTTTGGCAATCATCTTGAGCAGGACTAAGGATTGAAAACATGCAGAAGATATTTAACCTTAATTTCTAATCTTTCGCCAGGAGTGAGGATTGAAGTCAGATCAGCATAGTGGAACCTATTTGTAAAAAAACCCTCCCAGTACACTCGACAGGATTCTATCCCTTCGCTTAGATGTCAGTGAACGCTCTCATGAACTTAGATGTCAGTCGGTTTAAGTAGTCGGGATAATACTTGTCGTACAGGAGATATCTAACCTTAATTCTCAATCTTTTAGCAGGAGTGAGGATTGAAGTTAGACCATCAGGATGTTTGGCAATCATCTTGAGCAGGACTAAGGATTGAAAACATACAGAAGATATTTAACCTTAATTGAAGTCGGACCATCAGGGATGTTCGGTAATTATCTTGAGCAGGAGTAAGGATTGAAAACATACAGAAGATATTTAACCTTAATTCCTAATCTTTTACCAGGAGTGAGGATTGAAGTCAGACCATCAGGATGTTTGGCAATCATCTTGAGCAGGACTAAGGATTGAAAACATACAGAAGATATTTAACCTTAATTCCTAATCTTTTACCAGGAGTGAGGATTGAAGTCAGACCATCAGGGTGTTTGGCAATCATCTTGAGCAGGACTAAGGATTGAAAACATACAGAAGATATTTAACCTTAATTCCTAATCTTTTACCAGGAGTGAGGATTGAAGTCAGACCATCAGGGTGTTTGGCAATCATCTTGAGCAGGACTAAGGATTGAAAACATACAGAAGATATTTAACCTTAATTCCTAATCTTTTACCAGGAGTGAGGATTGAAGTCAGACCATCAGGGTGTTTGGCAATCATCTTGAGCAGGACTAAGGATTGAAAACATACAGAAGATATTTAACCTTAATTCCTAATCTTTTACCAGGAGTGAGGATTGAAGTCAGACCATCAGGATGTTTGGCAATCATCTTGAGCAGGACTAAGGATTGAAAACATACAGAAGATATTTAACCTTAATTGAAGTCGGACCATCAGGGATGTTCGGTAATTATCTTGAGCAGGAGTAAGGATTGAAAACATACAGAAGATATTTAACCTTAATTCCTAATCTTTTACCAGGAGTGAGGATTGAAGTCAGACAATTAGGGTGTTTTATAATCATCTTGAGCAGTAGTAAGGATTGAAAACATACAGAAAATATTTAACCTTAATTCCTAATCTTTTACCAGAAGTGAGGATTGAAGTCAGACCATCGGGGATGTTTGGTAAACATCTTGAGCAGGAAATTCCTAATCTTTCACCAGGAGTGAGGATTGAAGTCAGACCATCAGGGTGTTTGGCAATCATCTTGAGCAGGAGTAAGTATTGAAAACATACGGAAGATATTTAACCTTAATTCCTAATCTTTCGCCAGGAGTGAGGATTGAAGTCAGATCAGCATAGTGAAACCTTTTTGTAAAAAACCCTCCCAGTACACTCGACAGGATTCTAGCCCTTCGCTTGGATGTCAGTGAACGCTCTCATGAACTTAGATGTCAGTCGGTTTAAGTAGTCGGGATAATACTTGTCGTACAGAAGATATCCAACCTTAATTCTCAATCTTTTAGCAGAAGTGAGGATTGAAGTCAGACCATCAGGATGTTTGGCAATCATCTTGAGCAGGACTAAGGATTGAAAATCATACAGAAGATATTTAACCTTAATTGAAGTCGGACCATCAGGGATGTTCGGTAATCATCTTGAGCAGGAGTAAGGATTGAAAACATAGAGAAGATATTTAACCTTAATTCCTAATTTTTTACCAGGAGTGAGGATTGAAGTCAGACCATTAGGGTGATTGATAATCATCTTGAGCAGGAGTAAGGATTGAAAATATACAGAAGATATTTAACCTGAATTCCAAATCTTTTACCAGGAGTGAGGATTGAAGTCAGACCATTAGGGTGTTTGGCAATCATCTTGAGCAGGAGTAAGGATTGAAAACATACGGAAGATATTTAACCTTAATTCCTAATCTTTCGCCAGGAGTGAGGATAGAAGTCAGACCATCTACGTTTGAGAGAGAGAGGGATTGAAACCTGATCCCTCAGGGTTCGAGGCTCGCCACCACCAGTCCTACACCTCAACATACAGAAGATATTTAAACTTAATTCCTAATCTTTTTACCAGGAGTGAGGATTGAAGTCCGACCATCAGGATGTTTGGCAATCATCTTGAGCTGAACTAAGGATTGAAAACATACAGAAGATATTTAACCTTAGATATTTAACCTTAATCCCTAATCTTTGTCAGGACTGAGGATTGAAGTCAGACCACCAGGGTGTTTTGGCAATCATCTTGAGAGAGAGAGAGAGAGAATAATACTTGTCAGGACTAAGGATTGAAAACATACAAAAGATATTTAACCTTAATTCCTAATCTTTCGCCAGGAGTGAGGATTGAAGTCCGACCATCAGGATGTTTGGCAATCATCTTGAGCAGAAGATATTTAACCTTAATTCCTAATCTTTTGCCATGACTGAGGATTTAAGTCAGACTATCAGAGTGTTTTGGCAGACCATCAGGGTGTTTGGCAATCATATTGAGCAGGAGTAAGTATTGAAAACATGCAGAAGATATTTAACATTAATTCTTAATCTTTTGTCATGACTGAGGATTGAAGTCAGACCATCAGGATGTTTGGCAATCATCTTGAGCAGGAGTAAGGATTGAAAACATGCAGAAGATATTTAACCTTAATTCCTAGTCTTTTGTCTTCACTGAGGATTGAAGTCAGACCATCAGAGTGTTTTGGCAATCATCTTGTGAGAGAGAGGGAGAGAATAATACTTGTCTGAACTAAGGATTTAAAACATGCAGAATTCCTAATCTTTTACCAGGAGTGAGGATTGAAATCAGACCATCAGGATGTTTGGCAATCATCTTGAGCAGGAGTAAGGATTGAAAATATAGAGAATATATGTAACCTTAATTCCTAATCTTTTGTCGTGACTGAGGATTGAAGTCAGACCATCAGGGAGTTTTGGCATTCATCTTGTGAGAGAGAAAATAATACTTGTCTGGACTAAGGATTGAAAACATGCAGAAGATATTTAACCTTAATTCCTAATCTTTTACCAGGAGTGAGGATTGAAGTCAGACCATCAGGATGTTTGGCAATCATCTTGGGCAGGACTAAGGATTGAAAACTTGCAGAAGATATTTAACCTTTTTACCAGGAGTGAGGATTGAAGTCAGACCATCAGGATGTTTGGCAATCATCTTGAGCAGGACTAAGGATTGAAAACATACAGAAGATATTTAACCTTAATTCCTAATCTTTTACCAGGAGTGAGGATTGAAGTCAGACCATCAGGATGTTTGGTAATCATCTTGAGCAGGAGTAAGGATTGAAAACATGCAGAAGATATTTAACCTTAATTCCTAATCTTTGTCAGGACTGAGGATTGAAGTCAGACTATAAGGGTGTTTTGCCAATCATCTTGAGAGAGAGAGAGAGAGAATATTACTTGTCAGGACTAAGGATTGAAAACATGCGGAAGATATTTAACCTTAATTCCTAATCTTTCACCAGGAGTGAGGATTGAAGTCAGACCATCAGAGTGTTTTGGCAATCATCTTAAGAGAGAGAGAGAATAATACTTCTCAGGACTAAGGATTGAAAACATACAGGAGATATTTAACCTTAATTCCTAATCTTTTACCAGGAGAGAGGATTGAAATCAGACCATCAGGATGTTTGGTAATCATCTTGAGCAGGACTAAGGATTGAAAACATACAGAATGATATTTAACCTTAATTCCTAATCTTTCGCCAGGAGTGAGGATTGAAGTCAGACCATCAGGATGTTTGGCAATCATCTTGAGCAGAAGTTATTTTACCTTAATTCCTAATCTTTTGCCAGGACTGAGGATTGAAGTCAGACCATCAGAGTGTTTTGATAATCATCTTGAGAGAGAGAGAGAGTGAGAGAGAGATAATAATACTTGTCAGGACTAAGGATTGAAAACATACAGAAGATATCTAACCTTAATTCCTAATCTTTCACCAGGAGTGAGGATTGAAGTCAGACCATTAGGGTTTGAGAGAGAGAGAGAGAGAGGGATTGAAACCCGATCCCTCATGGTTCGAGACCCGCCGTCACCACAGAACCGACCGTGCGCGTGTTGAATAGACTATATGTATGTGTATGTTGAAAGACTAAGACTATGCATGAAAGAATCTTTGAGAAAGAGAATTTTGTACTGAATATATGTATCAATGTAATATTAAGAATATACTAGGTTTTAAAAAAACTGTACTATTTATTTAGGGATGAATAATACTTGTCATATCCTTAATTCCCAATCTTTGCTAGGACTGAGGTCAGACCGTCAGGGTTTGAGAGAGAGAGAGAATATACTTGTCATATCCCAAGGAGTAAGGGTTCGAAGTCCATATGCTGCCCTCCCAAACCCTACTACATCATGCCGATGAAATAGAAAAAGAGAGAGAGAGAGAGAAAACACTCAATCCCCCCTGTAACCCTCTCCTCACTAATCCAGTATACACTTGCCATCCTCTATCCCTGAGAGAGAAAAAAACACTCAGGCCGTGCGAGAGACAACGATTCTCATCCCTGTCCCCGTATGCCGCACCAAAAAAATATAAGTCTCCCCCTCCCAGTCAGCCAGGCGCTCCAACCACCCATCACATCTCTCACTCATCCCCCCACCTCCTCACCTCACGCAGCATCCCCTCCATTATGCTAATGTGTCCTCCTATGCCGCAAGAAAAAACCAGGTGCTCCACACCCCCTTCTCTCACTCATCCCCCCACCTCCTCACCTCACGCAGCATCCCCTCCATTATGCTAATGTGTCCTCGTATGCCGCAAGAAAAAGCCAGGTGCTCCACACCCCCTCACCCCTCTCCTCCCTCACATCTCTCTGCCACCATCGAGTGCTCCAACCCTTCTCATCCCCCCATCCCCCCTACCACCACCCAATTATGCAAATGAGTCCTCGTATGCCGCATTTACCCTTACTCTGCCACCCTTCCAGCTGCATCCCCTAATGGAATTTCTCGGCACCTATCATGCATGCTCGTATTTTGTCCCCGCTGTCACGCCATCAGTGGCACCAAACATTCTACTAGGAAGTGGGCCTTATTTTTGTTGTCACTTTTCAGCGCAACGATAATATTTTATGTTGTGTTTGTTCGTAGTTAATAGTGAAAATGAACAAACATCTAGGAACATTTTTTAACTGTTTTCATAAATAGGTTTGTGCTAATATGAGCCTAGCACATCTTGCACAGACAACTCCGAGTGTGACAACCTAAGTGTACAAGAAACAGAAGTTGAAGTAAATCTCGATTTGGAAAAGAGTGCATTTACACGTAAGTATAACGAAAGCTACTTACAATACAGATTCATATTGTGTCAGGGTACGAACCACCTACCAAAACCTCAGTGCGTTGTATGTGCTGCCGTTCTTGGCAATGAAGTAATGAAGCCATCAAAAATACTTAGATATTTAAATACAAACCATTCTAAACTGGCAAGTAAGCCCATTGATATCGTTATTCGGAAAAGAGATGCCCTTAAAGGTTTATTATTATTATTATTATTATTATTATTATTATTATTATCGCCACGCCTTACTACCCGTTCGGGCTATACGCATTTACACTAATGTGCATAGGGTGATAGTGAGATGAAATGGAGGACTTACAATTTAACGTGGAATCCAAACCACGGTGGAGGCCTGGCATCACCTAAAGGTAAAAAATATATTCTTGTTCACATGTCTACTGCTGACAAAACTTTAATATCATCTTCTTATCTTGTGGCCTTTCAAATGGCTATATGTAAGAAACCTTACAACATGGGTGAGTATCTTATTAAGCCTTGTCTAATTTAAGTGTGTAGCGAAGCATTGGGTACTGCAGCTGTAACTAAAGTGAAAAATATCCCTTTGTCAATCAACATGATTGAACGGCGTTTAGCTGATATGGCAGAGGAAAATGAAGATCAACTTAATGAGCCGGTATAAAAGTAAAAGTAGTTTGCATTACAAATGGCGTGGAATGAAATTTAGCATGGCGGACTGTGGAGTGATGGTGATGACAAGGAAGAGAATAAGACCCATTAAAGCTATAAAGTTGGATGGAGTAGATTTGAGAAAAGTACAGAATATAAAATATCTTAGAAGCATGATTGAGGAGAAAGGTGGAAGGTGCGAAGATCTAATGAGAAGAGGACAGCAGGGAGAGTTGATCTATAGGTGTGTAAGAGACTTGATATGGATAAGATAAGCTCTCTTGAAGTGTAAAGCGTACTTAGTACCCATTATCACATATGCAGCAGAAACATAGATATTGAATCTAAGAGAGACTAGAGAAGGGGAGGAAATGAGAATAAACTAAGCTATCTGGTGAAGAGTGGGGGTACGGGGAGAGAGTACATGAGATAGTAGAGGAAGCAAGACTGAGATGGTATGTGCATGTAATGAGGATGTAAAAAGAGAAAATGCTAAATGAAATGATGGAAATAAAGTATGTAGGTAAAAGACCACAATGGATGCCAAGAAAGAGAAGGGAGGTGCAGATAACAGAAACAGTGGAAGGGAAAGGAAAAGAATGGAAGCAATTAAAGGAAGAAGAATGATGGAATTATAGAGGAAGATCAATGCATTTTACTAAAATGATCCGGCCATAGGCTGAAAACAGTTGATGATGATTATTATGATCAGGATAACAACCGAATATACGTAGCATATATTGATCAAATAGGGATCATTTATTATTTTGGTCAAGTTAACATGTTTACGAAATATTAGAAAATATATATCATATTTAACTAGTAGAGATGGGCAAAACAGTGATTTTACGATATCAGTGAATACAGTGACTGTGATTTTAAAATATCGGTGATTTATACCAGTGATTTTTCACTGTGTCCTGTATTCACAGGGTTTTGATGGTCCGATATTTTCCTCTTTCCAATCACGGTCAAGGCTTCGAGTATCGAGTATGGGGTATTTATGAGTATTGAGTGTTGGGTATTGGATATTTAGTATTTACTCGAATAGTCCCATGAGTATCGGTTGGAAGGAAAACTAATTACTCGGGTGTTTGGAGGCTTGCAATGGAATTCGATACTTAAAGGCCTAACATAAACTCTCTTTCAAGGTTTCATCTGGATTTCATGTTGCCTGACTAATGTACAGTCAATACAAAAGTATGCGTTTTAAGATGTTTCATACAGTTGAAAAGAATAGAAAGTAAAACATATATTATTAATATTTTATAGTGAAATGTTTTGTAATTTGGGAAAAATTAGTTGTCCAACAAACATTATGTTAAACTTGAATACCAATTTTAAAACTTATTTGACGTACAATGAGAAACTCTTGTAATTGTGTAATTTATTTAGTGATCTGTTTTACTACAGTTAAAATTTATGTGACATTAATAATGAACATAACATAATGGCGGTTGGTTTAGGAAATGTTGTTTGGAATGCAGGTCATATAGTATATTATTGTAGTGTTATTTTATTTTAAATACCGTACATCTAATAGTAGATGAACTATACATATATTAGAAGCAAATAAACTTTAGATTAGACTATAGGATGATTAGGATCATAAACGCATAGTAAATATTAAGGTTTATTTATATATTTTCTAATTTGTTACTTGTATTAATTTATTAATAGCGATTTTGAGGATAGGATCACCGAAAAAACTAATAAATGATTATTTTTCGTAGCTTACTTTTAAAAAGAATCCGAAATGTGATTTTCTTAGTAAGCAAGCTTTTAGATTTTGTTATTAAAAACAAATATTTTGTATTGAAAATGCATGTGAATGAAACATTTAAACCATTAAATGTCATTTTTACGTAGCAATCTGATACTGTTTTTGAAAAATGAGCTCTACGAGATCAAGTGTTTTAAATAGAAATAACACGTAAAACATGCCAGTCAATAAGGTCGATACTCAATCAGCTAGTAGAAAATAAAAAATAAAAGAATAACAAGGGCCACGAAGCGAGTATTTACTCGAGTGTCTTGAGGAAGCAATACTAGCTCCGTGGCTCGAGTAACACAAAATAATTAAGTGTGATTTTGATAATTGAATATTTAGTATAAATGTAGTTTATTAAATGTTAAAGTAGTTATTTTTATTTTTATTTTTAAGTACCAAGTGGCCGCTTTGACCTATTAAAACATAGGCTGCAGCTTAATTTAATTTAATTTTAACTCAAGTAAAGAAAGAAACCATCACAAACACCCTGGTTGGATCAAGAACAGTGCTCCTCGAGTGAATGTTTATGTCTATCTCTAATCCCTAAGTCTCTATTATTAACTAATCTCTATAATCCATCAGTCTCTCTAATCAACCAGTCTCTCTAATCATCCAATCTCTGTAATCAACCAGTCTCTGTAATCATACCAGTCTCTGTAATCCACCAGTCTCTCTAATCCACCAGTCTCTCTAATCAACCAGTCTCTCTAATCCACCAGTCTCTCTAATCCACCAGTATCTCTAATCCATCAGTCTCTCTAATCCACCAGTCTCTCTAATCCACTAGTCTCTCTAATCAACCAGTCTCTGTAATAAACCAGTCTCTCTAATCAACCAATCTCTCTAATCAACCAGTCTCTGTAATCAACCAGTCTCTGTAATCCACCAGTCTCTCTAATCCACCAGTCTCTGTAATCCACCAGTCTCTCTAATCCACCAGTTTCTCTAACCCATCAGTCTCTCTAATTCACCAGTCTCTCTAATCCGCCAGTCTCTCTCAACGACAATTCCCTATTTCTCGCACAAGGATACACGTCCCCATCTTCTTCTTTCTGCCGTACACTGGGGCCGTGTCAAGTCCCTAAGGAACATAAGTTGCCCTACACTCATAGATCAATAAATACTCATTCCTCTCGGGCAGACATATCATCATCCCTCAGCTTGGCAAAAGGGCTGAGGTTACACTTTTAAAATTCCATCATAATTTATTGTCTTGAATAATACTAAATTGTAAAAAGGGTCATATATAATGATCGAAGCTTTTAAAATTACTTAATTAAAATGGTTTTCAAATTTATTTGACTAAAAATTGAGTTAAAGCTACAATGCGTAAACGTAGAGGGTCAGGAGTTTGAGTCATGTGATTTGTATCTATGTGTTTCTCGTTCTATAGGACGTATAGTGTAGGGAGGGACGTATGGCCTAAGTACAATAATCTATATAGCTCTAGTTATCTGGGACGTGTAGTGTTGGGAGGGACGTCTGGCCTAAGTACAATAATCTATATAGCTCTAGTTAGCTGGGACGTGTAGTTAGCACTCTGGCTGTAGGGAGAGAATTCCGACTTATTATTTCGGGCTTGTTTAGCGCTTGTTACCTGGGATGAGTAGTTTTTCACTCTAACTGTCGTAATGAATGGCTAACAAAAGTACAGTGGTCCTTGTAGCATTTAGGCGTTATAAATAGCCGTTTAATATATTTATATATAACTGGTAGAAGCTAACTTTGACTAAAATGTGTTAGTCCCCATATGTTACATGATACCATAATCTTTACAGAGATGTTAGATATTTAGTATCATCTTCCACATCACGGGTCCCCAGTTTGGTAAACCCCTGCAATATTATCAATACTACCTTGCGTTACATTTATGTGACGCAAGATAATTCCAAATATGATAAGGCGTTTTAGACAACATTTTTGTGACTGGTGTTCTACAGATCAGCTCCAGTTCATTAGCTTGTTGCTACCGGTTAGATTTTAATTCTTAGTTCTACTAGTATTTTTAATAATTCTATATTGGGAACGCTGAGAGTAGATTAAAAAGTATTAACATTATTATATGATACACACTTCCACCCGTACATTTGAAATAAAATAGGCCAGCCATGTAAACAATTTGGGCTTGGCACATAATTCTGACACCTTTATCAGTTATTCCTCAGAAACAAATGGTTTTGTTAATTCATTGTTTTAAACAACTAGAAAATATGTTTAGCTAATATGTATTCATCCGCTAATATTAGGCGCCATGCAAGGTCAAGAGTAGTGTGCAAACATTTAAAATAAACTAATGTGATTTAAATTTATCGACACATTAGTAAAGGGCCACTATTTCATTTCTAACATCACCTGGAGAACGTGTTATAAACATGCACACAAAACATGTATTACAATAATAGCTAAAATTGCAGAAAAAGTTAATTTTTTGGCATTTTTTCTGAAGAAATCGAGTAAATCTCATTACAACAAACCACCTTATGATAGTTTATTACCAACAAGAAGTTAGGTATGTATTATTCCTGTATGTTAGTGAAATACTAACACACATTTGGATGTACAGTACTACTGTATGTTAGTGAGCTAATAACACATATTTGGCTGTACAGTGCTACTGTATGTTAGTGAGCTAATAACACACATTTGGCTGTACAGTGCTACTGTATGTTAGTGAGCTAATAACACACATTTGGCTTGCAGTGCTACTGTATGTTAGTGAGCTACTAACACACATTTGGCTGTACAGTACTACTGTATGTTAGTGAGCTAATAACACATATTTGGCTGTACAGTGCTACTGTATGTTAGTGAACTAATAGCACACATTTGGCTGTACAGTACTACTGTATGTTAGTGATATACTAACACACATTTGGATGTACAGTACTACTGTATGTTAGTGATATACTAACACACATTTGGCTGTACAGTACTACTGTATGTTAGTGAACTAATAACACACATTTGGCTGTACAGTACTACTGTATGTTAGTGAGTTAATAACACACATTTGGCTTGCAGTGCTACTGTATGTTAGTGAGCTACTAACACACATTTGGCTGTACAGTACTACTGTATGTTAGTG